>PVJC01044121.1:0-14237 GCA_004026665.1 Murina feae
CCTCTCTCTCTCTCTCTCTCTCTCTCTCTCTCTCTCTCTCTCTCTCTCTCTTTCTTTCTTTCTTTCTTTGTTTCTTTCATCACAACTGATATTGAGAAGGCTAAAAGGAGCTAATTCAAAGGTAGCCCTGATGTTTTGGGGGGTGGGGGTAGGAATTCATGTTAGTAGGCTCAGTGTGCATTTTTAATGACCTGCAGCTGAGACATTGCCTCCTTCCCCAAAACTGAATTTGCAAAACAAGCCATGAGCGCGGACTGGGTGAAGGTGGGTTGTTAGCTGGTGCCAAAACCTCAGAACACCTGGGGGAAGGGTAGATGGAAGTAGCACTTCCTCCAGGGCCTCGTGGGAGGGAGCATATTTGCAATACAATGAACTCGAGAGGCAGTTATAAGGCAAAATTCCCACGCATTACTCCACTCTGATTTGGAACATTCCCAGAGTCTGCACACATGGTTAAAACTGTGATTTCTCCACTTCTTCAAAGTGTCACTTAATTTTTTTAGTCTTTCTGCAACAATATAATAAAGTCCAACTAATAGGTAATAATCTGTAAACTCTTATTCTGCTCTCCTGGATTCTCACTCTCCCTTCAGAGAGGGCCCGATCCCCTGAGCCATAGAGAGAGAGCAGGGAGAAAAATCCCAATCAATGGTTCTTAGCCTTGACTGCACATGAGAATCACCTACAGAGATTTTTAAAAATCCAGATTTTCAGGTTGCAGGTTTCATCAAGAGAACCAGAATGGGTAGGGATGGGAATCAACCAACAGTATTTAATTTTTTTTCTATATCTCAATGTGTTATGTGAGAACAACTGATCTAAGTCATAGCTGTTATAGTTGCTTTGGTTCCCAACCAAATTATGCTGGTCAATGAGACTCATCATTTTTCAAGCCAGCTTTTTCTTCCTGGCAGCCAAGAGTGGAAGGGTGATGGTAGGACAATGTTAGAGTCCAACCCCTTGACATTTTGATATTACCAGTAAACAAACTGATGAGAGCAACAGTATGTTTAGATATTAGAAGCTGAGAGAACAAACTTAATTTTAATCCTTTCATAATTCACATTATTTCCTGTATTATTTCAGAGGCTGGTTTATTAGACTTCTCTCCTTTCTCTAATTCAAATGACTGCTTGCTTCATGTGCATGTGATTTATCTCATTGCAATGCTATTAAGGATAATTTTAGAATTTATCTGCCTAGAATAGTTCCTATTTAGCTTTATAATAAAATAATCTTCACTTTTTGGTTTTCTGGTCACTAAATTTGTCCATATTTCTCCTTCCTTCTCTCTTCTATGTCTGTAAAAGTTTCATTTTATTAATAGGGATACAAATTGGACACATTCCTCTAGATGTAAGCTCATGTTCCAGTTTCTCTTTTAGCATTTTTCTTCAATGTGTTTAGTATTTACTGTAAATAAATCTTGGGATTTGCTCCATCCAGAGGACACTGTCAGGGCAGGAGCTCAGTGTTATATTTCTCTCATTATAGGAAATATATACGCACATAATAGAAGCAACAATAGCATACACACACACATACACACACAAAACAACTAACTGCTTTAATATCCTTGCTTCCTTAAAAGCTTTCATTAAATTCTCAAGGTTTATATTCATTCACTCAAGACAACTCTGAATTAGTATGCTCTGTATTGACAATATTTCTTAAAATCATCAAATTCTTGGTTTTTGTGTGTGTGCACAATTAAAATGTTTATACATTTGCTTGGTTATACTTTACTTCATCCAGTACCTTTTCCCCCAAGCCCCCAGATTATAAATATTTTCTATTCTTATTCCTGATGAGAGACTTATGCAAAACTAGATGTTTTTCCTCCTAACTCCTGGTTATTTCTTTGAAGAAATCTTATTGAGGGAACTCAAAATAATGGCAACTAGAAACCACAATCTCTGCAATTAGAATGAATGCAAGCTTATTTCCTCATAAACTCACAGAGTTAAAGTGGATATATTTCCTAATGCTTCTCTGAAATTATGTGGTGCCAAAACATTGGTTTATTTGGAACCATTTATCCAGTTTAAAAGCTGTATCAGGCTAACTCTAGATTTTAGTGAACAGGGTTATTATGGCTCTGAGCTTAAGGCAATTATCAGAATATATATTTTCAAGGCACTCTTTTGATAAAGTTATTCTTCTTTATGACTTTGCAAATCTTGAAAGAAATTATTCAGTGGAGGAGTCGAAGAGTTTGAGAAGTTTATTTTAAACATTCCATAATTCAAGGCAAGATCTCAGCTGAGGATCAATTGTAGTTATGCAAAACTTAAAGCAACCTCTAGTACATTACTAATTGATACATGATGAGAAAAAAGTATAATTAATAAATTAAAGAAATAATTTACAGTTAATTCAGTTTCATTAGATCTTGGTGCTACTGAGGCCAGATTCTGGGTTGATCCTTGTATGAGATTAGTGAGCTGTATAACTACAGATGATGTCACCAACTCCAGTTTATTCATTAAAACCCTTTTATTGATAAGGAGACACTGACTAGAGTTAGAAGGATATTTACCATGTTCAAGTTTATCACAAAGACTGAAAAAACAAATGAAGTACATGTCTAGTATAGTACCTGTCATTAAGAGGCCCTCAATATGCTCTGTTGAATACATTACAGAATGTCAACGGTTTAACCACCTCAAATAAAAAAATAGCTCAAAGTAGGAAAAAATATCTGAATAAAACTCTTTATTAATGGATTAAAACAAGTTGTTTTAGCAAATTTGAAAACAGAGATTTACATCAAGTAAATGGGTATGCACACAAGTTTTAAAAATTGAACTTCCACTTTCATCATTATATTATTGTTGATTTGCTCACACATTCTTTTCTTAAAATGGGTGCTGAAATATAATGCTGTGTCAGATTGGGTGCTACGCAAATAATTATATGAGCCTCAGGACTGGAACGCTACCTTGCAGGAACACAGAAACCTCAGATTGAGGTAATTGAAAAGCTGCTTTGATAAGAACTATGCCCCAGTGACCCTGGAGGGATTAGCTGCACTCTTTATTATTGAGCAGCTGAGAGAAATAATGGGAAGGTAGAGGGAAGTAAACTGAGAGAAAGACATTCATACTTAGAAAAAATAATTTATGGAAAAGTGTAGCTGTAGTGCAGTTTGAGAGACCCTGTTAATTTGCATTTCGTTAAACTGGCATGAACCTCTTCTATGCAGGCATATACATATATACATATAGATACTTATACATACACACACACACTATATATATATATATATATATATATATATATATATATATATATATAATCTCAGGCTGTACATCAGCAACTGGAATGACATTGTGAGAAAAGTGAGAAGGCCTGTGCCTCTTGTCCTAACTGCCAGTAGACAGCTGATGATTGTTTCTACCTTAGCTTTCTAATAGAAATAAACTTGTAATTTCAAAGTAAAATATCTGCTTTTTAAATTCAAGACCTTTAAAAACCCAATATCCCATGAGAAAGTTCAAAATTGGTTTCTTATTTTTTTTAATAGAAATAAGTGCTTGAAAAACACTTTAATATTGCAACACTCCCCTCCCTTTCATTCAATACTAGTGGCCCAGTGCATGAAATTCATGCACATTAAAAGGGGATTAATTAGAGGAAATATTTTAATATTGCTATTTGCCCTTTCTCTATAATAGAAGTATCAGAGATTAAAGAAAATTAGTAAAACGTATATGAAAATTTTTCTCCTGTCAGAATCTGGGGTGCACCATGGAACCCAGAGTCAAGTCTTCAACCACCACATGCACCTCAAAATCGCTCGAGACCCAAACCTGGATGGCCCCCCTTCATTGGGCTAGATCCAGACCTGGTTGGTCCTACCCTGTCAAGCCCTTCCAGGTTGGGGGGGGTGCAGCCTCAGGTCCCCTGAGTGCCAGGGCAGGGGGGCACAGCCTGAGGTCCCCCATCAAGCCCTACTGGACAGAGGGAGTGGCCTGTGATCCCTCAGCCTGGCGCCGGGGCAGGGGGCACAGCCTGAGGTCCCCTGGCCTGGTGCTGGGGTGGGGGGCATGGCCTGAGGTCCCCTGGGCCAGCACCAGGGCAGAGGGCACACCTTGAGGGCCCTCATCAAGTCCCACTAGGTGGGGGGCACAGCCTCAGGTCCCCTGGCCTGGGGCCAGGGTGGGGGGCATGGCCTGAGGTCCCCCAGCCTGGCACCAGGGAAGAGGGTGCAGCCTGAGTTCCTCTGGCCTGATGCCAGGGCAGGGGGAGCAGCCTGAGGTCTCCTGTCAAGCCCTGTGGGTGGAAGGCACGACCTGAGGTCCCCTGTCAAGCCCCATGCAGGAGGTGGGTGGGCGCGCAGCCTCAGGTCCCTGCTGATTGTTCCTTAAGGCTTGTTATGGGAACTTAGCCTCAGCTGTGGGTGCAAATTGACCAGAGTGACGGTCAATTTGCATATTCCCTCTTTATTGTATAGGACAAGGATTGGGTAACTTTGTTTCCTTATGCTTCAGAAGCTCCTGTGAAGGTCAGCATTTGCCAGGTAGATAAACTGTAGTCACAGAACTTAAGTATGTCATTTGCTGGCTAAGGGATTATGAGCAAGTTATTTAAACATTTTCTAAAATTTGGTGACCTTGTCAGTAATATAAAAATGTGAGAGTCAAAGGCCCTTTCCATTCTAACACTCTCCAAAAAATGATCTCAATTTATGAATTCTCATATACCTTTTCATCACTGTTCGACTCTTGTTCAGCATTGAGTATGGTGACTGATGAAGACACATAATAACTCTGAGTAAATTATTTTGAGAATCTTAAGTACAAAAAAGCTTCTTTCAAGAAATTTAAGTAGTTTTCAGATCTTAATAAAGTAACATTGTTTATCATAAAATCTTTACAACTTTGCATTTTTTTTCTGTGTGTGTGTGTAAAAATATGAGTCAATCTCTTTTGGATTCAATGCTTTTATCTGAGCATGGACATTGAGGTTTTAAAATTGTTTCTAATTTTAAAAAATCAGTGGAAAAATTATGTGCATCACATGCAGCAGTATTTCAAATTAAATTTCACTTAGTTTCTGAACTTCTTGTATAAATTGCAAATGTACTTTTGATAAAATTTACTAAATAAATTTGCCTACCCATTTAATCATATTGCTTTAAAAAGATACTTTTATTGATTTTTAGAAAGAGAAAAGGAAGAGAGAGTCAGAGAGAAAGAGAAACATGAATGCGAGAGCAAAACACCGATTGGCTGCCTTCTGCACGTCACTGAGCACGTGCCCTGACTGGGAATTGAACTGGCGACGTTCTAACGCACAGGACAACACCCAACCAATGGAGCCCCGTTGGCCAGAGCGCATGTTACTTTTTTAAAATCTTAATCCTCACCCTAGGATATTTTTTTCCATTGATTTTTAGAGACAGTGCAAGGGAGGGAAGAAGGGGGAGAGAGAGAGAAACATCCATGTCAGAGAGACACATCAATTGGTTGCCTCCTGAATGCCCTAGACCTGGGCTGGGGCCGGGGATCGAACCTGCAACCCAGGTACGTGCCCTTGACTGGGAATCAAACCCATGACTCTTTGGGCCAACACTCTAACCATTGGGCTTACGGTCCAGGGTAGGGATCATATTACCTTTATAGAAGCGTAAATACAGTGAAATAGAAAGTACCATTTAGTGAGTCTTCTTCTGAGTTCCAAGCATGGAAGTATGTTATTGTTTGCAGGAAATCCAGGACCATAGAGGTTAAAGTCACACAGAGGAAAGGTGCAGTCAGGCTTTTATGTAGGTATCTGGCTACCAAGATGGGGAGTTAACCAGCACTCCACTGCGGATGCCAGCGTGTGCCCCTTCCAGGATGGAGCACACGCCCTGCACAGCGTGTTTTGAGTTTGGCAGCAAGGCAGTGGTTGAACGTATTCTTTCTTGGTAACCTGGGACAACAGCTTAAACTCAGCGTTTACAGACAATTCTGTCCCCAGGAACTCTGCTGAACTGTGTGCAAACGCAGTGCACATTTGGGGACAGTTTAACCGTGGGAGCAGGTGGTTTGGTAATCAGAAATAGCCATTTGACTTGTTTTATCTGAAGGGAGAACCTTTCATAAGTAGCCTGCTTGCTGTTTTACCACCAAAACTGTTTATTTAGTCTCTTTGATTATTTGTTCTGAATGATCCCTCCTCTGAAAGATGAGAATGCAGCTGGGAAATTCCTTCAATTATTAATCGGGAGTCTCTTTTCATTGTCCACAACATTTTCCAAACACCATATGCTCCACACCTCCTATTCAAGAAGGTAGATTTTGGAAGATACTTTTTTTTAAAAAAAAAAAATAGTTAAATATTTTATGTATTTGTGAGATTTCTAAGAAATATGGACCTAATCATTTGTATGATTTTTCAGTTATAGCCTGTCTGCACAATATACGTACATAAAATACAGGGATTTGGTTCTTATTAATATGTCTAGTAATACAATACGGACTAGATTGTCTTGAAATTGAATTTGACCATGTGCTGGATTTCCCATGAACAAACAATGGACCCCCCCCCAAAAAAAAAAATCCTAATAAAGAAAACAAAAAAAATGTCATCACACTCATTTTCCTCCCCAGAATATTAGCCCTCAGAAGCCTCACATAGAAAAACAATTCCCAGGGCTCGCAAGAGTTACTCAAAAACAGGTGTTCCTCCGAGGAGTTTGAGACTGAGTTAGCAAGGCGGTGCAGCTTTTTCTCTTACAGAACTTCTTATTGTCTCTAACGCGGGCATTTCCTGGGCTTACTATCTCATGGAACCCTCATAATATTTAGTTCAGTAGTTCTCAAATGAAGCTGGATATTAGAATCACTTAGTGGGTTTGCGAAGCAATTTCTTGCCAAGAGAATTAAATTGGAGTCCTTGGGAGGTGGGAGCCTGCAGTCGGCAGGGTAACAGCATCCTGACGATGTTTACGCCCTAATTCCTGGAACCTGTGAATTCCTTCCATGGCAAAGGGGAATTAAGATAGCAGCAGCGGTTAAGGCTGTTAACCAGTCTCCTTGCGTTATTCTGGAAAGCCCAGGTGGGCCCAGAGTCATCACAGGCGTCTTTAAATCGGGAGAGGAAGGGAAGCGGCTAAGTGTGGAGTGTCGGGTGATGCAGGTCTCACAGGCTTTCAAGATGGAATCGGGGAGCTGCTGCCAAGGCTGCCTCTAGAAGCCAGAAAGCCGGAGCGGAATCTCCCCTAGAACCTCAAGAAAGGAGCTCAGTCCCGCTGACATGTCGAGGTTCATCCAGAGAGACCCAGCCTGCACAGGGACCTCCAGAAGGTGAATTAATAAGTCTGCGTTGTTTTGACTACTAAGTTTGCGGTAATTTGTTACAGAAGCAATGAGAAATCACACAGGGCCCAAGCATTGGTTATTTTTAAATTTTATTTTATTTTTAACCCTCACCCAAGGATATATATTTTTTTATTTTTCTTTTTCAGAGAGAGTGGAAGGGAGGGAAAGAGTGGGGAAGCAGGGGGGGGCGGTGAGGGAGGGGGAGGGAGAGAGAGAGAGAGAGAGAGAGAGAGAGAGAGAGAGAGAGAGAGAGAGGAGAGGTAAACATCGATGTGAGAGACACATAAATTGGTTGCCTCCTGGACATGCCCTGGGCCTTGGATAGAACCCACGTGTCCTTGACCAGGAATTGAACCCACACCCCCTTGGTGTGTGGACCGACGCTATAACCATCGAGCCATGTCAGCCAGGGCAAGCACTGGTTATTTTTACTAGTAAGAGTTACCATGTGATCCTGAGGGGCATCCTGACTGAGAACCATTGATTTAAATGAATGGCTGCTCATTGGAATAACCTAAGAAACTTTGTATTGAACATTAATATCTGGGATTCAAACTCATTTTTAAAGTATTAACTTATTTGGTTTCCATAACAACTTCATAAAAATTAATTATTTTTAGAAGCATAAAATATTTTAAGTAAGTTGTCTAATGTTAGCCCAGCTACTAAGGGGTAAGCTTCAAACCCCTACAAGGTGGCACCTATAACTCCATCATGTTTTCACTTAAACTCTTGTATAGTCCTATTTTAAAAATCATCATTACAGTTATTGTCTAGTTTCTGAATTCCCTCTTCACAGAGAAAGCAAGTTAGAAATGAAAGGTTCCAGTAGAGGAATAAAGAAAAATGATGGCAATAAACTTATAACTGGCAAATTGATAATGAGGCTAAGAGTAAAGAATGAAAAATCATTTAATGATTAAAATTATGAAGTCCCTGAGGGCTTGGGGGGAGGTGCAAATGTTACTAAATGTAGCAATATTTAGTGTTGCTGAGAGTATTACTGTGTTAACTGTTTTATCAGGAAAGATTATTCTGTATATTTCTGATGAGAGGTATATATTTATAATTTCCTAAACATAACATAAATGTTAACACTGCAAGAAATAAACATTAATTATCTGAGTGTTTAGTAGGTGGATGAGGACTTTTCAGAAAACTCAGTAAAATGTATTACAGTATATACATATGCTATGTACCTTACGGAAAACCTGTCTGTTTGCATATTAGACCTATTCATTTTTTTCTAAAATCAAAGGCCATTCAAAACCAGCTGAAATGTCAACATACTTTGACATTTTGATGACATACTTAAAAGAAGCACAAAGACAACAAAACAAAGCTATAAAATCCAGTAAAACATTTATTTATAAAGCATTCTGATTTTAAGAATTAGGAAGGCAAAGATAAACAGCAAAGCCAATGCCCTTGTGTGCAGGCACTTACCATTTTCGTTCATCCACATTAAAGAATATAATCATAGCATATGTTAAGACTTTCAAGTTTTCAACCTTCCATCCCTCTGAGTATTGTAATAAAAAGAGCACTGAACTAAAGACAAAACACTAGCTAGTTGTGTGACACTGAGTTTCAACCATAAAACCACGGCAATCTCTCCGGATCTATAAAATGAGTATTTCATCTGCTATTTCTAACTCAATGGATTGCTAAAAGCCAAATGACAATGCATGAGAAAGTAAAGCCCCATGTAAATAACTATTCCAGACAATGCCTACAGCCAACTGCATTGCAAAAGTTATCTGTTTTTGATAACAAATTACTCCAAAACTTTGGTTTAAAACAACAGTTGTCTTATAGCACAGGCATGCCTTGTTTTACCTCCCATCACTTTATTGTGCTTCACAGGTGTTACCTTTTTTAAAAATTGAAGGCAGGACCCTCCACCAGAGAAAAGACGAAGAGGCGCTTTATTGCAGTCGTCTGGATCTGACCCTCCGTATCTCTAAGGTATGCCTGCACCTCAGGTCAGAGATAGGCATGTGGCTTAATTAAATCTGCTTCAGGGCCCCTCACTTTCTGCAGTCAAGGTGTCTGTTGTGGCTATAATCATCTCGTGGTTCCTGTGGGAGAAAGGATCTGATTCCAAGCTCATCGCATTGTTGCTGGCAGCACTCAGTTTGTTTCAGGCCATGGGATGAAGTTTCTCTCCTTTTGGTGACTGGATACTGTCCCCTGTATGTTGGTACATGGATCTCTTCTATAGGGCATCTTGATCCATCAAAGTTTGCGAGCCAAGAAGGCAATAGAAAGAATATAGCAGTATGAAAGTTGAGGTTATTTGTGATCTAACTGTGGAAATGACATCCCATCAATTTTGACTTACTCTATTTATTAAAGTTAATTGCCATGTCCATGGCACACTTGAGGAGAGGGGGCAATCTGGTGGTATAACAGGGTGTAGGGATGATTGAAGGTCATCTTAAAAGCTCCCTCTCACATACCATCCCTTATTCCCTAACCACATCCTGAACTTGGCTCTCTCTGAGTTAGTTTAAGGATTTCCTTTTTTTTTTTTTTTTGTAAAGTTTTCTCAAATCCATCTCAGCCTTCAAGGTCCAAATCAATGATGATCTCTTTTTTAGTGTGAACTCCTTTGAATTCTTCGGTTAAATGGGATTCTCCCAATATCAAAATGCCTAAAGCATTTGACACACATCTGCTTGTCTCATACATCATCTCCTGCTTTTTAAAAAAATGTTAGCCATAGCTTTCAGATCTATTTATTTATAACAGCCCTAAAGACAAGAAATGGGTCTTATACCTTTTTGTATTCTCCCATGGGGTAAAGGACATTAAAGACTACAAAATGAATAATCTATACATATTTATTGAATTGAGTCAGTTTTTATTTTATTTTATTCAAAGGTTAAAGCCAACTATTTTGATCTTCTTTCTACTTACTTGAAGTCACACAAGGAATCAATAATATCAATTCTGAAACAGTCTCATTCTCAAGGAGACCTGCCAGTTTCTTGTTTTTTAAAGGACATCTGTGGTCTGCTCTTCTAATGGCTTGATTCATTGAGAACATGAATCTGCAGAAAATAATGGAACTATTTGACCTCAGCAGTGAGGTCCCAGGTTTTCTGGCACCTATGCATAAGTGCACACTTTTGTTCCAAGAGTTTTACTGTGGCTAACACATCCAGTTATTAAAAAGTTCTAGAACAAGCTTGGTTTTAAGGCGATATTTCCCTTGAGTACAAAGTTTTAATGAGAAATCTTTCATTTACATTGACTAATTAAAAAATATTACATGGGTGATTATTTTTTAGCCAGACCCTGTTTGTGCAAATAGACCTATACTTCACAGAAATTACTTAGATAATAGCATGGAAAAGAGTATGTGGGGATCCATAAAGTTATATTTGCATAGTAGATCTTACAACAAGACTTTTATATTTTTTGGGGTATTTATTTTTATGAAGTTGGGTCCAATATTCTCAATATTATTATCTTAGTTAATGAACGAAAGATTCATTTCAGTTAAAAAAATTGCAAAGGTTTCACTGACCCTTAATCAAGAATACTTACATGACTTGTTAGTCTGTTGAAACAGACTCTCAGGGGTTTGAGACTCAATCTATGTTTAGTTATTTCTCTCTCTTTTTTTAAAAAATTTGATTTTAGAGAGAGATGGAGGGAAGAAGGAGGGGAGGGAGAGAGAGAAGTATTGATTTATTGTTCCACTTACTTATGCATTCAGTGGTTGCTTCTTTTTTAAAAAATATTTTTATCGATTTCAGAGAGGAAGAGAGAGAGAGAGAGAGAGAGAGAGAGAGAGAGATAGAAACATCAATGATGAGAAAGAATCATTGACTGGCTGTCTTCTGCATGCTCACCTACTGGGGATCAAGCCAGAAACCTGGCCATTTTCCCTTGACTGGAATCAAACCTGGGACCCTTCAGTTTAGAGGCGGATGTTCTATCCATTGAGCCAAACCAGCTAGGGCTCACTGATTGCTTCTTGTATATTCCCAGATGGAGAACAAACCCCCGACCTCGGTGTACTGAGATGACGATCTAATCAACAAAGCTACCTGGCCAGAGCTTTGCTTTTAGTCATCTTTACTAAATTTACTCCAAACAAGGCCTGGGAGAGCACTTTCAGGGAAGTTCACTGTTAAGTTCTGTATGAATCCCTTTTTCAACCTCCTCTACCCATCACTTTTTACTTATCATTGCCATTTACTTTAGGGAGAATCGCAGGAGGTCTGAGCTGAACCTGGCTTCTTCTTGAGACTCTCCCCCATCAGTAGCCCTAGTGTATAAAATGGTCAGTGTCCAAAGTTAAATTTTTTTGGCTAAGCAAATGGGACTTAATTTGTTTGTTCAGTGGCCCATGTACTCCAAAACATCATGAGTTTTGATTCAGCGTGCTGAGTGCCAAGTCACAGAAAGCAGTTATATTTCCTATGATATTTCATTACATTTTATGCTTCATTGTGTAACAGAGAGAAATTGTGAACAATAGAAAAATAAAATTGGGCAAAAAAACTGGGAGGTATGGGTTTTGTCCAGGCCACATTGATTACTTTCATTATATCATTAGTTACATTATTATACTTTTAATTATTTGACAAAAGAAATTTGAGTGTTACTGAGTCTAGTACTATTTTAGGCAATGGGATCAAGCAGTGAACCAAAAATCAGTTCAGCTCTATGGAGCTTACATTCAGTCAGGAAATAGATAATGAACAAATAATCAAGTAGACCTACATTATGCCAGATGGTGATAAGTGCCACGGAAAGAAAATAAAGCTTGTAAAGCAACAGAGAGTAACAGTTGGAGATCAGGCTGTTATAGACAGAACAGCATTTGAGCAATGACCTGGAGAAAGTGAGAGTAAGTTTATATGAGCATTTGGAAAGGGAAAAGTTCTAAAAGGGACAGAAAGTACATAGACACTAAGGTGGGCAAATTTTGTGTTCAAAGAACCTCAAAGAAGCTTGAGTGGAGATATAGAGAGAAGATTTAGAAATAAAATCAGAGAGGTGGGGGTTGGGCATAGATCATATTGGGATAGGTAGGCCATCATATGGATTTTGAATTAGAGTTGGAATGAGATAGTCAGCCATTAGAGGTTTTTAAGCCAAGAGGTGATTTGTCTGATGCTTTAAAAGGATCAACCTGCTTGTCATATGGAGAATAAACTTCAGAAGAATAGGGTTGGAAGAAACCAAGAGCTCATAGTAATTTTGTTGTGCAATAATAGTGGTCATTGTTCTAAGGTAGTGGCAACTGGGATGGAAGAAAGAATCAGATTATTGCTCTATGGCATAGTATAAACGGGTAAGTGTTTCCTGATGGATTGGACATCGGCTTTTAGAGAACATAAAATACCAAAGATGACCCAAATACCAGAATTGGAAGGATGAGGTTGCATTACTGTAGATGCAAAACAGTGAGAGGAACAGATTATGGGGAAGACAGGGAGCTCAGCTTTATATATTTTAATTATGATCTATACTATTAAACTCATAGTGGACTATGAGTCTGAGTATATGAGTTTCACATGAGTAAATATAAGCATCAGCCAGAACTTGTGGAAATACTCTCAGAAGCAACTATGTAAGTGAAAAGAAGTTCAAGGACTGAGCTCTGGAGCATTTTCACATCTAAAGAGAAGGTAATTATGGAGAAATGCGTGAAATAGGGGAAACGAGACAGTGTGTGAGAGGTTTTGAAAGGTTTATTGAAGCCCTAATATGTAGTAAGCTCTGGGATAGGTACTGTGATTCAGAGAAGAATAAAATAGTTTCTGCCCTTGAGGATTCCACAGTTTACTGGTGCTTTAATAGTTATTTATATAGACAGTTAGATAGAATTCACTCCGGGCTCAGGGAAGACAAAGCTGCTATCTCTGTCTTTAGACATAAAACATGCTTCAGAAAAGAGGTGACATGTGAGCCAGCAGAGAAACGTGAGATTCAGTTCTCCAAGTAGTGAAGGGACTGAAGGGCATCCCAAGTGCAAAGAATGGCAAGGACAGAGGTGCAGAATTAGAACAAGAATGTGTTTGTAGGATTGCCTAGGAAAAAACACTGACTTTGGAGTTACTTTCCATTACTCTTTGGTTTCTTAATTATAAACCATGGCAACGATATCTTCGATACATGATTACAATGATGATGAGGAGTGAGTATCTCTAGTATTTCCCTCCATGAACACAGTGTAGTAGCTGCACCATATAGCACAGTTTAGCTGCTATTATTGCATCTATCATACTCCTGAAGAGTTACATGGAGGACCAAGACTAATGGAGTTGGATATTTAACTTTACACTGGGGAGAACGTGGAAAATTTAAAACAGGAGTGTTATGGTTGGACCTTTATTATGTAAAAAAACTAGTGACCTGGTGCATGGATTCATGCACATGAAAAGAAAATTAGAAGAAATATTTAATATCACTGTTCGCCCTTTCTCTATAATAGAAGTGTCAACCAAATTCATGATCAACAATGACAGATTGAGACACACACATGCAATTGGTGCCTGTGAGAGCTTTATATGTATCACACATTCACGAGTCAACTTAGCCTTTTATATATAGACTAGGGGCCCGGTGCACAAAAATTTGTGCACTCGGGGTGGAGGGAGTCCCTCAGCCCGGCCTGTGCCCTCTCACAGTCTGGGACCCCTCAGTGGATGTTCTATGATGGCCCCAGTCTGCCAGGCGCCTTCTGTGTGTGTGTGTGTGTGTCACCACTGGGGACCTGCCCCCAGCCGCATCTGAGGCTCGGAGCAGTCCTCCTGTGTGTGTCTACCTGCTGGGGGCCTGCCCCCAGGCACACCGTCAAGGCTTGGAGCAGGCACCCCCTCTATGATGATCTCTCAGACTCTTGCCCTCCCCTGCATGTTGTTCTCTTTTTTGAGCTGTGACCAGGGCTGGGTGCGGCCTGCC
>PVJC01044122.1:0-14238 GCA_004026665.1 Murina feae
ACTCTTCAATAGCACTAAACTGTACAGATCTATGAGATCTGTTTCTCTCCCTTTCTTTCTCTGCCATGAAATAGGATCTCCAGGAGAGAGTGTGTGTGTGTGGGGGGGGAGGGGTGGGGGGGTGGGGTGTTGAAAATACCTTCTGAGCCTGAGAAGTTTTTTATTGTGTTTTTTCCCCCAAGTGATTCAAGGTAGCAAAAGCAGTACAGGGCAAGCAGACATTTAAACTGAAAACAACCAGGTGGTAAAGACTTCTGCTTTACTCTGCCACAGGACAGGCCTGTTATCAGGTTGGAGCGTGGAGTGGGGGGAGACTTTCCCAAGACAGGCGGTGGCACACGCACGAAAGAACCACGGCCTCTAAGAGAGAAACTTCAGCACCAGTGATGAGCTCACAGCTACCATCTGTATGTTGTATGAGCAAGAAGATCCTGATGTAAACATCGAGCCATGATCCTACATCCCCGTAGTATTAGCTTGTCATGAGCCAGGAAATGGTGCTCTTTTGAGCTCCCGAGTGCCCAGGAAACAAGACTGAAGCTGTAGGGCAGGGGCAGAGGAGTCTAGGCCCGGGGTTGGCTAACTCCAGCCTGAGGACTGGCCATCTGCTTGTGGAAATAAGGCTTTACAGGCACTCAGCCACACTCATTTGCCTCCATATTGTCTGTGGCTGCGTCCGTGCTACAAACGCTGAGTGGAGTAGTTGCAACACTGTATGGCCAGCGCACCCAAAACATCATCTCTCCGGGTCTCGAAAGGAAAAGTTAGCAGACCCCTGGTCTAGACAAATAAATGAGTCAAGTATTGGCTGAAAGTCCCTGACTCGTGATGCCAAAAGGAGGACTGGGTTGGCTCTGGTTGTTGTGCACTGTGTAATTTTAAAACATCGTTGCAAGCCGGCACAACTGAAATTCTCATTCACCTTATTTTGGGGCAGCAATGTGGAAAGTAAAATTAGGTCTGAATATAGTTTCTATGTTACCTGGACTCCAGAGCATTGCTCCATTGCTTATATATATAACACGGACGTCAATGTCATTTCTCCAAACTTTAAAAAAGATGCAAATGTTGATCTTTAAAATATTGCTATTACGCTCGTGTCTCTGTGCAAAATTCTACGATGCTCAAAATCAAGTGCTATAGCTGTAATTTCAGTCCTACTTCAGGTAAAACTCTTTAGTAGTTCCCCATCTTTGAAGCAGTTTTAAGAGTCACCAGATGTCTGTAGGTTAAGACACCAGACTCATTTCTGAGCCTTCCAGTGCCAACATGCTGGACCAATTCAGTAAAACATGCCATAAAATTATGAGTTTTATTTGAATTAACGGGGCACTTTCCACGATGGCAGGAGTTCAAAAGCCAGGCATGAGCTCCAGGTTATTACCCACATGTTGTGATAGATTTGAATCTTGCCTTTGTGGTCAGGTTTGGTTGCTCTGGTCAGGAGTGCAGGGCCTGACCAAGCACACAGCTCAAACACCTGCAGCCAAGGAAGCCGGTCTTTGTCGGGCTGCATTAACCAAGCTACACAAAGGCAAGACAAGGGGCTGGAACCTCGCCGTCCTGACATGTGAGAGGTGACCCAAAGGTTTTGAAATGTCCTTAAGGAGAGGGCTTCTTATTTGACGTTGGTTACAACGAAGACCCTTTTCTCCTCGTTTAAATATCAGGTAGATTCATAAGTAATGGACGATGATGGACGCTGCCTGGATATGTGATCTTAGTTGATTTGGGACTAGTTGCAGCAGAAAAGCCCTGGCCGTCCTCTCTAGACTCAGACGGAGCCCCTGGCTGTGTGCTTTGTCTAGGGTTTAAATGGCTGGGACCCCGTTCTGTAACTGTTCCTTTTACCTGGGCGAATTCATGAAGCTTGAAATAATGACATAGGGGAGAAACGCCGTGTCAGTGAAAACATCACCAGGAATTTAAATATGATACTTTGAGACGTGTTGAGAGTTACAGCATATAAACCCACATGATAAGTTACAACAGCTGAGCAAATGAAGGCGCAGAATATGAAGTTTTTCTTCAGGTTCAATTCAAGTGTGCTAGGATCTGAATAACTGAAGGAAACGTCACCAATTCTATATTGTTGTTTAAAAAAACAAGTCCTAGTTCTTAGGTTCTTTCCTTGAGTAAGAAGCTGGCAAGGTCTTTAGTTTTGGCCTGTCCCATCTCAGGATGCCACTTGTAAGTTCAACCTTAAAGACACCCTTCATGTTTAAAGGAGGAGCGTAGTAGGGCTGGTTTTCAGAAAAGATGACTCCCTCTTCTTCTTTAGGAACAGAAAGGTGAGACCTTTATGGGGCGGCTAAGTAAAGATTGCTCTCAACCCTGTGTTCCAGGAGTCAGGCTGGCGGGGGGTGGGGGGGGCAAGGGGGGAAATGTCTCTTTCAAGCAAAGCAGCCGGCACTCCCGGACGCTGGGAGCAGCGGCCAGATCACGGGCCCGTTTCTGCGCGGCAGTTCTGCTCGGGCAGCCAGGCTCTCATTACGATCCAGGCGGTCAGAGGCTCGCTAGGGAGAGGCCCGGGGGTAGGGGGCACTTCAAGTTACATTCCACGCGAACATTAGACTGTCAGAGCGCAGGGGGGCCCCGAGTGTCCACAGAATGGAGGTGGGCAGAGAACTGGAACGCACGCTAGCACATGTCAGCGATAAATAGCTGCTGACACAAATGGAACATGTGCAGCTTTTTAAGAAGAAGGTGGGATCGAGTAACAGGCCCACAGCCATCGCTCTCGGCACTTCAGACCTCTTTCTTCTCTCCACTTCGGCTCTTTGTTGAGTCACTTCCATCAGGCAAAGTTCCACAGGATAAACCGTTTGAATCTGGTTGTATTTTATCCAGCGTTTGTTTCCCTGCGGAGATAATAATCACACAGAAATCCTTCGAGCTCTTATAGAAGTCTAAGTCTTAGTTATTTCTCCTCTATCTAGGCCACCTTTTATTCTCCCTTCTTATACCATGTGGTCACCCTCTAAGAGGAAAACGCCAGCGGAGGAAATGCCCTGGGCACTGCATGCCCCTTGCTATGTGGTCAGCACTGCCAGGGGGAGAGGGCAGCCTCCCCGCCCACAGGGGCTGCCACGCTGGGCACGGAGACCAGCCCGGATCAGCCGGGAGGTTAACACGATGCATCCCTTCATCTCCAGAGCTTTCTCTCTGGAGTCCTGTCTCCTTTTATGTTGAGCCTAACGCACATGACTACACAGAAAGGCAGCCTTTCAGAGTGGCTTCTAAATGCCACTGATCCTATGCACGGGGCTTTGTGAAATGAAAAAGAGTTGAAAGTAAGTGAACTTTATTTCCTACCGAACCTCTAACCATACAGGTCACCACCCAAATGCACCGCTCGCCACGAATGCCAGTTCTTAATTCTTGCCCTGAACGCTCTTAGCCGATCAGATGGCTCCCGTGGGAAACAGAGCACAGAATTCACGGGGCCACGTTTTCTCAGTCGTGTGGACGAGGCTTTAACGGTTTGTACTTCAAAGGCTTGGTCCTAACAGAATGGTGGAGGAACCTGTGAGGACACCACGACTCCTGGCTGGGAACCTACAGGTCACCCCCAATCCCTAGCAAAGCTGGAGTCTGTTGAGGATGGAGGGGAGGACACAGTGGAGGGTTTCCTTTGTTCTGGACATTGCTTCTGTGGTCAGCACAACTAAAATGAGCGATTCTCAGGGAAAGTAGGGAACTGCGTGGAAAGATGATGCATGCTAAAGGGACCAGGATGAATGAGGGAAGGAGGGGAAGAAGCTACTCGTGTTCATGTGTCTGGGGAGAACGTCACTCTTGGCCTCAAAGGCGGCCTCCCCCAGGAACTATGCTCCTTAGCAGCCTGGCGTCTGCCTTTCACTGTCCCTCAAAGGCCCTCTGAGCACCAGGGCGGCTGCTAGGAGCCCTTCCCTCTTCCTCCCCTTTTCCAATTTAAGGAGACTCACAGAGGAAACCTGCAATATCACCCAAATCAAAGAACAGGGTCAGTTCTTTTGTAGCCCGTGTTCTGTGCAAACCCGACATTCAAATAGATGAGTAATAGCACAGTTAAAACATCACCTCACCTCTGGTATTATCATTAAGAGCTTATGTTTTAAAAATAATTATGTTTTCTATGAGTTTAACACCCCAAATAATACCTAGCAGCTATTCATTTATGAGGATAACATTTTCTATTATAAATGAAAGAATACAGTTTTACCGGGAATATTCCCCAGATCAACGTAAGACTGTGGCAGATGTTCCTTCTCTCGGTTTCTTGTGACCAAAAACACACCCAGTAATGACAGAAAACACCTGTAAGAATCACATGAATACAGAATGCTGAAACCACGCATGGTATTAAATAACGGCCCCATATTCCACATGGTGGCATAAATTCCACGGGTTTTGTTCTTCCTGTTTCCCATGGTAAGCTGCCTAAAACTTGTCTTAATTGCTGCAGCCAATAATATTTGTCCTCAGAACCAAGCCTTGGAGAGCTTCCAATACATCTCGGCCCCAGCTTTTTACCATCTGGAGGCTAATTCAGGCTCTAAACCCTTTGGGTAGACATTAAGTCTCATTTTCTATCCATGCATGCCCAGACCCATTACTGGCATGCCAAACGACCAAAAAAAAAAAATAATAAAATAAAATAATTTGTTCTTTAATTTTCTAAGAAATTTAGTTGTCCTTGGCCATAAGAATAGTCACAGTTTCCAGATCCCAGAAGTTCAGCTTTGCCCAAATATCTTGTGAAATTGGATTTTCAAGATAGATGGTTTTATGCTGAGAGTAGTCTGGGCTCCAGTTTGCATATCATCGGCCATGCAGAATAGCAGATAAGATGTCCATACCACCCAAAGCAATCTATAGGTTTGATGCACTCCTCACCAAAATACCAAAGGCATATATCACAGACTTAGAATGAACTCTCCAAAAATTCATCTGGAATAATAATAATAATAATAAAAAGACCCAAAATAGCTGCAGCAATCCTGAGAAAGAACAAAGTAGGAGGGATCTCAATACTAGATATCAAACTGTATTATAAGGGTACTGGCACAAGAATACACATATAGATCAATGGAACAGAATAGAGAACCCAGAAAGAGACCCAAACCACTATGCTCAATATTTGACAAAGGAGGCAAGAACATACAATGGAATCAAGACAGTCTCTTCAATAAATGGTGTTGGGAAAATTGGATAGATACATGCAAAAAAATGAAACCAGACCCATCAACTTACACCATACACAAAAACAAAAACTCAAAAATGGACAAAGATCTTAATACAGGAAACCATAAAAATCTTAGAGGAATCCACAGGCAGCAAAATCTCAGACATATGCCAAAGCAATATCTTCACCAATACAGCTCCCAGGGCAATGGAAACTAAAGAGAAAATAAACAAATGGGACTACATCAAAACAAAAAGCTTCTGCATAGCCAAAGAAACCATCAACAAAACAAGAAAACCCACTGCATGGGAGAACATATTTGCCAATGTTATCTCTGATAAGGGTTTAATCTCCAACATTTACAGGGAACTCATACAACTTAACAAAAGGAAGATAACCCAATCCAAAAATGGGCAATGAACCTAAATAGGTACTTTCCAAAAGATGACATAGAGAAGGCCAAGAGACATATGAAAACATGCTCAAAGTCACCAATCATCTGAGAGATGCAAATCAAAATGGCAATGAGGTACCATTTCACACCTGTCAGAATGGCTATCATCAACAAGTGACAAGGCGAGGACGTGGAGAAAAAGGAACCCTGATGCACTGCTTGTGGGAATGCAGACTGATGCAGCCATGTGGAGAATAGTATGGAGTTTCCTAAAAAAAAACTAAAAATGGAACTCCCATTTGACCCAGTGATCCCACTTCTAGGAATATATCACAAGAAACCAGAAACACCAATCAGAAAGGATATATGCATCCTTATGTTCATAGCAGCACAATTCACCATAGCTAAGATCTGGACACAGCCTAAGTGCCCATCAGCAGATGAGTGGATTAAAAAACTGTGGTACATTTACACAACGAATACTATGCTGCTGTAAAAAGGAACGAACTCCTACCATTTTCAACAGCATGCATGGACCTGGAGAGCATTACGCTAAGCGAAGTCAGTTAGTCAGAGACAGAGAAATATCACATGATCTCACTCATTTGTGGAATATAATAACATAAAGTGATGAACAAAAACAGACCCAGAGATGGAGAAGCATCGATCAGAACATCAAACCTCAGAGGGAAGATAGGGGAGGGTGAAGGTAAGGGGGAGAGATCAACCAAAGGATTTGCATGCAGGCATATAAGCCTAACCAATGAACACAGACACCAGGGGGGTGAGGGCAGGGGAAGGACACATATGTAATAACTTAATAAAGAAAAAAAGCATCATTAGATTGCCATTGGGAACCAACGGATGATCCCATACATCGGTGATCCTCTGTCAAAGCCCTGTTCTCTGCAAGGATGTTGGCAATGAAGGGTTAAAGCTGGGCACCCAGACTCAGGAAAGGAATGTCACCGATCTGATGGCATTAGGTCCAAAGCTAGATCTGCCCACCATGGTCTTTTATTCTAGGTGATCCTAGAGAGGCCCACAGTTCCCTGATTGAGATCTAACCGAGGGGTTCCCAATGGTGAGGCAGGTCTGCTGTAGTATGAAAAGGCGTGGAGTAGTTACAAGGACCCAGTGAGCTTAACTTGACTTTGGCTGGAACTGAAAGTCCCCAGTGTTTCAGACCCCTCAGACAGATAACCTAAATCACAAAGTCAGAAGTCCCTGAGCCTTGTGTAGGGTGTTAAATTGAAAAATGTTTCCTTTAGGAGCTCAGGAAATGGCTGTCTCTTCTATAATTTCCCAGTTTTCTATGCCTCACGTACAATGCCAACAATCCTACATAAAAGTAACAGAATTTCATATATCTTACCTCAGATATTTACTCACCCAAAAAAATATATAAACATAGCGAGAAAAGCTGCGCCAAGGAATTCCTTATAAAATATGATGCCTGTAACAGGAATGGAAGACAACATTTTAGGGTAAGAATATTTACAATAGCTACACATTGTTTTTCCAATTATGTCAATAGAGGAGCCCCCCCACCCCCCCTGCAGCCTCGGTTTCGCTTTCTGTGGTTTCTGTTACCCTGGGTCAAAAATATTAAATGAAAAATTCATTAAGTTTTAAGTTGCAGGCTGTCCTGAGTTGCATGACGAAACCCCACACCCTGGGACAGGAGGCATCCCTCTGTCCAGCATCTCCATGCTGTATGTCCTGTATGTCCTGCGTTAGCAGCCGTTTTGGCTGTCGGGTTGACTATGTGGCAGTGCAGAGCCTGTGCTCAGTCACCCTTCATTTACGTAAGAATGGCCCCAAAGCACAAGGGTAGAGATGCTGGCAGTTTGAACTTGCCAGAGAAAACCCAGAAAATGTATTAATTACTTTTAAAAATTGCCCACTGGCAGTCACGTTGTTTGCCATGAAGTAAAAAAAAGATGAGCCAATTAGGAAACAGATAGTCCCCTACCTGCCTCCAAAATACAGACATTTTGCAATAGGAAATGAAAGCTCACTGTGACACGGTGGGGAAGTCATCCAATAAGCCAAAGAACCAGGGCAAACCAGTACCAAACGCAGGAGTGATACACCTGGATCGACTGTGTTTGGGTTGGAACCAAATTTAAATGTCATACTTTAAAAAAAAAACACGATTGTGTCTGACACATTAAAAAACTGTCCATAAAAATAAAAGGATGCAACAGTAGAAAAACAGAGGCCAGCGCGGCAGAAGCAGCAGTTTCTGTTCTCATCCGTCTGGACTTCCTGGAACACGAG
Source organism: Murina feae (assembly GCA_004026665.1). NCBI lineage: Eukaryota > Metazoa > Chordata > Mammalia > Chiroptera > Vespertilionidae > Murina > Murina feae. The sequence goes on from PVJC01044122.1 coordinate 7,845, forward strand.
GGTCTGCTTTGGGCCCCACTCTCTGATCAAGGTGACGAAGGCCAGAGACGGACGAGTGCGTGGACCTGGGCTGTTTGGCCCAAAGACAAGACAACAAGAGGACCGACCCTTCCATGGCTCTGATCGCCAGCAGGGCCGGCAGGGAGGAGACTCCAGGAAGCAGAATTAAGGTGAGTGTCTTGAATTCACAGGGAGGCTAGGTTCTGTCCGATGTGAGGAAACACTCTAATAATTAGAGCTCTCTAAATAATGAGAGTAATTTAAAACAGGACTGAGCTGTCTCGGGAGGCGGAGAGCCCTGGGGCGCACTCGCGCACGGCAGAAGAGCGCGTCCTAGACAGTGTGATGGAGGAAACTCTGACCCTGTGTGAGGCTGGGAGGACATGGGCCATGCAGATCCTAATAACCGAAGGGATTCTTTGATTTTCTTATATGCGTGTTGTGGGGGTAGAACACCTAAGTACAGAAAGCCAAAACTCACCTGCCATAATGGCACTGGTTGTGAAGAAAATCTGGTTAATGGGCACCACCGTCGCTGTATCGTAGAGCTTCGTGGCTTGGTTCAGGAACCTAGGGCAGAAGGCACTTCCTGAAGCTCTGGCCTTAAGAGACGCTTGGCAATAAGTTAACAACAACATCAAGAAATGCATGTTCTTCAGCTACAACTACAAAGGGGAAGGAAGTGCAGTAGAAGGGCATTTCCAATCAGCAGTCATAGCTTATATGCATCTGATGTATGAGATCAGATGTCAGGTTTTATGGTCTGTTTAAACCAACAACAGTAACAATGAAAAGCAATTAATCATATTCTGAGGCCACAGAAGTTTGAGTTGGAAGCAATTCAAGCTGCTGGACCGGTATCACACTGCGGCTGATTCATTACGATAGACCCTAGAATCTGTTAAATATCATATCTAGGGAATAGTATAGCTATGCATTGACATGCCACGTGCCAAGAAAGAAGATGGAGAAGTAGAAGGAATGTTTAATGTTTCAAAAACAATGCTTGGGGCGCCAGCTGCAGCGCACATGTGGGAACTCGGCTCCTCACGTTGGCTGCCGACCGAATTCAGGTTCCCGCACTGTGCTGTGCTGCCCGGCCAGAGACTAAAACCGTCTCTAGAGCACTGCACTGCACTGACATCACCTGGGCGCTCCCCAAAAGCATCAATGCTTAGGTCCTATTCTTGAGCAATTGGAAAAAAAAAAGTTTTTGTGGGCAGAGCCCAGGTGTGCCTGTATATACATGTGTGCATGTGTGTATACGTATATGCACATATGTGTGTGTAATTAAGCCTCCTGAGATTATTTTAATGGCAGCCAGGGCTGAAAGCCACAGTTCTACAGTTCCAGTGAGAAGGATGTAGAGATTGAAACGAGCATGCAGTTTACTTCTGACTGTATCTACCTTTTACATTCATAAACATAGTTCAAAGATAATGATGCTAATCGTTACATTCTAAAAGGCAGCAGAACAGCCCTGATTAATTCAGAAGAAGAGAAGAGACAAAACAGCAAGACTCAAGTATTAGAAACACACTCAATCTTATAAGGAAATGACTAATGAAATGGTGACAAAACATTGGTTTCTCTGGTAATTGTCCACACTCCTAGTTACAGGGCCTACAGCCAACCCATGACAATGAGATTGGACTTCTAGGACTAAGGAAAGGAACCAACCTCTTCCTGAGTTTGGGCTCTGACTTCCTCGCTGGCCCTGGGGTGGTGGCTTTGCATAGCATTTAGGGGGTAAACAGAAAACTTTCTGGTTGACTCAAGAGCCTAGCAGGCAAAGACATCCTCAACCATGTGACATGGGGGGGAAGCTATTGGAGCAGAGGGGTTGGGGGGAGGCGGGGAGAGCAGAAATTAAAAATGTTCCATGTCACCACTAGTAGGCCCCAGGAGAAACATAAAACAATCACTCCACAGTCCCCTGGGCACGGAGCAAATTCTGGCCAAAGATACAAAGTTCTGGGGAAAGGATTTCCCTCCCAGCCAAACGTCTGGTTTTGTCCATCTCTGGGCAATTAATGAGCATGAGCTAAGAAGTGAAGGTGAAAGGTTCATGTATTTCCTATACTTAGAAATCTGGATGTGGACCTGCCCCTTTGATTTATTGCTAATGACAACCTGTGTACGATGGATATTAATTACAAGCAGAAGAGCATCAGGAAAGCATCAAAGTGCACTTAGCTGGCTTATGGCTGCACTTTAGAGCTCATAAGATGTGAAGGCAAGGCTCAGTAAAAGCTTCTCATTGGATGTGAAGGATATTGCAAGGCATGTTAGCTGAGGATAAGCTGTAGGCCCTTCACCCTTCTGAGTCAGTTGCATCTAATTTTAATTATCATCTGAAGCCAAGAAAGACGGATGCTTGGAGAAGCGCAGGAATGCTGAAAGACTGGTGAGGACATGGACGCTAACTTACTTGACTTGGAAAACACAAGATGCTATCATGATGATCAACATTATATAGAAGATGGGATACGTTAGCTGCATTTTATCCGTCACAGAAAAAGTGATCATGCCTGAGACAGCTTTCACTGAAATAACAGTCAATGAGGCTGAAAAACAAAACAAAGAACACAAATAAAATACATACCTGAGACAGAATGACAGATAAATACCTTCAGTGTACATGGCACAGTGGTAAGTACCCCAGTGATGCTTTAAGCATGAAGACTCTAGCTAAGCAGTAGCCCTGGTGTGTGACCTGGGCTGGACTTCAGATTGGCTCCTATCAGCTAAAGGTCTGCGGTGTGACTGTGCTTTTTATCTTTGGAGCAAGATGCTTATTTTCCAGCCGTAACTGTTGAAAGGATGCTATAGAGGTTATAATCACTAATAAACGGGAAAGGAGAAAACAAGGAAGAGGAGATAAGAAAAGTCAGATTGTCCACGTGACATTAATGGGAAAATAACTACGAAGCTACAGCGAAAACAATGTAAAGTCAAATAGATGAGAAGACTGAAAGCTGAAAAGCAGCTCACTCTGTGGGTTTACTCAGAGTTGTGCTTGATCTGCGCATGAACGCTTTGTTAACAATAAATGCCTCGAATTTCATTAAAATGTTTTTTGAAGAAGACACTAATAGGAAGCAGGGCCAGAGCTGAGTACTCATTTCTCAGAGTCAACCATAAATCTGAGATTCACACAAGCATGTCTGCACACTTTCTACGCTAAAGAGGAACCGGTCCCTTATGGGAACACGTCTTTCTTAGTTTCCAAAAAGCAATGAAGAAAAAGTGACCTGACAAGGTCATATCAGCATGAAAGCAACGAAGTGTTTTCTGGAGACACCATGTTTCTACAGGAAGAAGACAGGGCTTCCCTTCTGCCTAGGTCCCTTGAAATTACGTTACCTATGACTCCATAGATTAGCTGAAACCTACAGAAAAATAAAAAGAGCTTTACATGAAATCAAATAAAAGTCAAAGGCAATGGGAAGGAGAAATACTGTTTTTGTTGATGCTGCTATTTGGTCATAATATATCTGAACTTTACTCCTTTTAGCTTCTGAAAAGGATATATATATGTATATATATGTATGTATGTATATGTATATATATGTATGTATATGTATGTATACATATACATATACACACACACACACATACACACACATATACATATACATGATGTGTTTAAAATAGCAGGCCAAGTGTTCCAACCAGGAAAAGCGTTCCAGAATCTCCTTTTCCAAAAACTGAAAGTATACTTTAACTGAAGGGTACTAGGGCACCCTTCCAAATTAGGCATTTTCTTTCTGGTATAAGTCACACTTAACAGAGGAGACCCGGTCATAAATTCTAAAAACAAACCCACATTCGGAACAAAGAGGCCCTTACAACTGGGCACCTCTTCATTTCAAAGTGTCTTTTGACCTGACCGTCTACATATTTTCCACAGAGTACGACAACAGTCCTATCTCGGTGAATCTAGGGCATGTCAAGTATCTATCGAGATGTGGGTTACTTGATGGTTTGCGTTTGTAAAGTTCGCTCTTTGGGGACCTTGGTTTCCTCCTAAACACCTTGCCTGTAATTAGAGCACAATGTGATTATGGTCCCGTAGTCGGAACAGCTTGGACTCCCAAAGGGGTCACTGATGGTGAACGGCTGAACACACTGTTCCACGAGCCGCAGAACTCAGGACTGCCAATGCCCTTCAAGGTCACTGACTTTTAAAAAGTCATCTAATTCGACCACCACCTGATGTTAAATTATACTTAAATACAAAACACAAACAAAACGGGAATTCTTTACTAAACAGCTAAAGCAACTATTAGTTGCAAGAGTTGATCATTGCATTTTCAAAGCATGCAACTGACTAATCACTATTATTGTAACTCTGAAAGTTATTTCTAGACTGGTATCAAGTTCTTTTAAGATTTTTTTTTGATGGGGGTAGGGTGGTTGATGAGGACAGATGGAAATACAAAATTGTAATGCAGTCTCTTTCTAATATTGTATTTAGAAAAACAGAAAGTACTTACGTGTACACAGAAAAAAAAGAAGAACCTACATACTCTAGGTAGTGGGATTCTGAATAAATTTTAAGCTAATTTTTAAAAACTATACAAATATACATGTTCATTTAAGAAAATTTGGAAAACGCAGAAAAGCCTGCAAAAAAAAAAAAAGAAAATCACTTGTAACCTCAACACTCAACTCCAAGTCATTCTTAACATGTGGGAAATATTTTTATAGTTATTTTTCTATCTTTACATTTTTCAATTATTTCTAAGAAAAAAAAATCCTAAAGTTATCAGAGAGCAAATAAAATGACCAAAAAGTAAAAATTGCTAAATATATTTTTAAAAGAATTAAATATATATCAGTTTTAGTAATAGACATGCAAAGTCTAGTTTGCATAACTGAGGCTCAGTTTCTTTCTATTAATCAGAGTTGAAAAGTAGAAACAATGAGAAAGGAATAGAATGCTCAAATACTTTCCTTCAAACCTTTTTGACTTTGGTTAGATTAGAAAACCAGGAAACAAAATATATCCTTACCTAGAAGTGCCACCAGGGTTAGTAGAATCACAATGTGCTTCATTCCTTTTCTTTTATAGAAATATAGGAGAATGCAGAAAATCAGTATTTCTAAAATCTAGAAATAAAACAAGAGTAAAGTATAAATTATTCTATACAAAGTCTTCAGAATGTCACACTTCTTTGATTTTGCAAGTTGTGAGAGTGGGTGAGGTGACTAGAGTCCCTGAGGGGTCTCCCCTGACCACTTCGATCTAACAGAGCCACCCACTCATCCTATCACACCCCGATTTCAGGTGGCCACTGTGAGCGTCGTATCATCATCTGTCATACTTCCTGGTCATGCACTTGTGTGTTTCCTTTCTGTCTCCTCATTAGACATGAGCTCTGTGAGGACAGGGTCCTTATCCTGATCGGCTGTGTTTGGCACCCTGTCTCCAATATTTAGTGAATTAATGAGAAAATTACACCTCAAATTTATGATGAACAACATGCCAAAGACCAGACCTAACTCTAATAAACTGAAGGTTCAATAAATATTGACTAAATGTCTAAATTTTCCTACCCCCAAGAAAACTCTGGTGTAAGCTTGAGTCCTCAATTTTTCTTTTCTTTTTTGAGGTCCTTAAGATAACCTGAAGCAACTCTTTCTATTTTCCCCCAAAGAGATGGTATCCTTGGACTCAAATCATAAATATGAATGCTTACTTTTCTGACATCAGACAAGTAAAAATACCAATAGTTGTTTTTTTTTTTTCTTCCTTAAAAATTACTAGAATTAGGCACTTCATCACTTTTAGGACTGCACTTTCCTTATGGAGATCTAAGTCAACAATCTCTCCTTTTCCATTCAAGGTTTCGCCTGGTGGTTTATTTTTTCCTTTAATCCTCTATGGGCACGGAAAGCAGCAGGACCAAACCTCCTTCATTTAAAAACCTTTTCATCTACAATGGAAAATTAGGTCATCCCTTAGTCTTCTTTTTCTGGTAAATTAAACCAATTATTTTAACTCTTCATTATAAGACTTACTAGGGGCCCGGTGCACAAAAATGTGTGCACTCGGGGTGGAGGGAGTCCCTCAGCCCGGCCTGTGCCCTCTCACAGTCTGGGACCCCTCAGTGGATGTCCTATGATGGCCCCAGTCTGCCAGGCGCCTTCTCTGTGCGTGTGTGTGTGTGTGTGGCCACTGGGGACCTACCCCCAGCCGCATCTGAGGCTCGGAGCAGTCCTCCTGTGTGTGTCTACCTGCTGGGGACCTGCCCCCAGGCACACCGTGGAGGCTTGGAGCAGGCACCCCCTCTATGTTGATCTCTCAGACTCTTGCCCTCCCCTGCATGTTGTTCTCTTTTTTGAGCTGTGACCAGGGCTGGGTGCTGCCTGCCTCCCAAGCTTGCCT
>PVJC01044123.1:0-14241 GCA_004026665.1 Murina feae
CTCCAAGCCTCCACGGTGTGCCTGGGGCAGGCCCCCAGCAGGTAGACACACACAGGAGGACTGCTCCGAGCCTCTGATGCGGCTGGGGGCAGGTCCCCAGTGGTGACACACACACATACACACACACACACACAAAAGGCGCCTGGCAGACTGGGGCCATCATAGGACATCCACTGAGGGGTCCCAGACTGTGAGAGGGGGCAGGCCGGACTGAGGGACTCCCTCCATCCCGAGTGCACAAATTTTTGTGCACCGGGCCCCTAGTGTATTTATATTTTTAGCAACTTCTATAAAGTAGTGGGGGCAAATTCGCTCCCCATATATTGTTTACTAATCTGCACAACCTTCACAGGAGAGGCCCAGGCACTGAGCTGTCAGTTTATAAGAGAAGGTGATCCTTCTCTTCCTCCTCCTTCCTGCCCAATAAGGGCCGAATACAGACATGTTCTAGAAACTTATGTCCATATTGTTTCAACATTACAGTACTCACTCTATGATATGACCCCTGGCTGATTTGAATACCCTATGTTAGGAGTCAGAGTGAAGACTCAATGTACCCTGAGGGGTGACAAACTAAAATAATTTCTTAACCAAATTACCAAAGTCTTTGAGAATTAATATCTCATTTGCCCAATTTCCCTCCCACTTCCTTCTCTTTCCATCTTCAGGTTTCTCTTCTGCTAATTAAGATAAACACTGAAATGTGCATTTTTTAATGATTTTGCAATCAAAACAACTTGAGCATCATTCAAAGTTTATCTCCCATAATGTATAGAAACATCATGAAAACTTCACCTATGCTTTATTAAGCAAAACCAGAATCTATTCTAATAAAAGAGTAATATGGAAATTAACCATCTCTCTGGGAAGCCTAAGCCACGCCCACCAGCCAATCAGAGTGGCTGTATGCAAATTAACACAGCCAAGATGGAGGCTGGCAGCCACGGAGCTAGAGTAAACAGCAGGCTTCCGTTGCAACTGCCTGCCTAGGCTGGCTGAGCCTCTGCTCATGGTAACAATGTTTCAATTATAGAAGCCATGGAGCTGAAACAAACAGGAGGCTTCCTTACCTGCCTAGGCCTCGGCTCAAAGCAACAGTGTTTCCATTATAGAAGATAAATAAACCCCAGAAACCTGATTCCAGCCAGCCTCGCTGGGACCTTGGGTCAATGGGAGCTGTGGACAGCCTGAAAGCCTGAAAATGGCCCGCAGCTCCTCACTCAGGCTGTCCAGGCACCCCAGTAGGGACCTAAAGCCTGAAGGGACGGTGGGCAGCCTGAAAACAGCCCTCATCCCATCACCCAGGCTGGCCACACCCCAATGGGGTGAGGGTCCACACTGGGGTGCTTGGCCACCCTGCAAACAGCCATCAGCCCCTCACCCAGGTTGACCAGGCATGCCAGCAGGTGGACATCCCCCAAGGAGTCCCAGACTGTGAGAGGGCACAGGCCGGGCTGAGGGACCCTAGTTACCTAATAAACATATACTTTAATAACCTCATTTTAAAATATGCTTCATTACCTGCATTATGTCTTGCAGTACAACCAAATGCCAAGGTTGCATCTTCTTTGACTCCAGTGTCAAAATCTCCCAAGCATCTCACCAGTATATCAGTGCTCCACAATCAACTGTTGCCTGAGCTAGTTGAGGAGAATGTTTAGCAACTGCTCATAACACAAAAGCAGCAGCTTTCTTGTAGAAACACTATAAGGATAAAATAGATAAAACACAAAGTGAATTAGTACTTATATAATGAAAAGTTAAAATAGACTAAAACCAATATAAAAATAAAAATATAATGAAGCTCAACAGCTTTTAAATACTAAAGAAAAACATCCTGAACATTATTTTTTTGATGTTCCCCATTGCTTTCATTCAGTAGCTAAACAAAAACAATGCAAGTCATATTACATTTCAAATGTTTTCTTCTAAAGCATGCATTTATAAAATAATTCCTGCAAATTGTATATCCTATAATTCATAATTTAATTATTTAATGAAATTTTTATGTATCTGCATTACACTAAAGGTATTTGTCTGACCCATAAGAACTCTTGGATTGTTAGCATATGCAACTGACAAATTCATTTCCTTTACTTGCCCTCAGTCTCTAAGCCTGGTAGGCTTTTCAGGACCTTAACTAATCTTTCTTGTGTCCTAAGTTATCCTGAAATAACAACCAGGTTTCAAGATGCACTTACCAATTGTTGAATAAACATGAAGGCAAAATATTCATGATACATTTTTAAACTTTTCCTGGTAAATAAACTAGCCAAACAATTGGGACGTTAAATATTCCTTTTTAGAAATGTTTTTTAAAGGTAAGTATAAATGACTTAACATTATGTGAATGTTTCATATTTAAAATATTTTCTACATATAAGTTTTATCAGATTAAAAAATAAAATGAAACTGAAATATGATTTTATTTATACAGCTAAGAAAATTAAATGTTTAGGAAGTATTTAGCTATAGCACTCACTGTGGTTTTATGGTTCACATAATGACACAGTAATTATCTCTTAACTCTTCCTTTTATTACAGAACCCAGTTAATCCTCTATTTTAGATTGTGTCTATTTCTTTATAGACACTACTGAAAAGTGACTTCCATAGCACCTGTTTATAATGCATTTTATTAACTTAGAATAAAATATTAAAATACAAAAAAATTATGAGAAGGAAAATACACCAAGCGTATTTTTAACATTGATCTCAAAACTTGGTATCATCTAATCTAATAAAAGAGAAACATGCAAATTGGTGTCACTCCACTACATCCCAAGCCACGCCCAATCAGAGTGACTATATGCAAATTAACCCAATCAAGATGGCGGCAGGCAGCCACGAAGCTGGAACAAGCAGGAGGCCTGGTTGCCCTGGCGATGGAGGAAGCCAAGCTTCCTGCCTGCCCTGGCCAGCTGTTGCCTCCTCTCAAGGCAACAAAGTTTCAATTATAGAAGATAAATAAATACTAGATACCTGCTTTTACCCAGCCTCACTGGGAGCTTGGGTCATGGAGGTGGGTGGTAGTGGCCAGCCTGCAAACAGCCATCAGTCCCTCACCCAGGCAGGCCACACCCTCATGTGGTGAGAGTCCCCACTGGGGGGGGCTTGGCCAGCCTGCAAACAGCCATCAGCCCCTCACCGAGGCTGGCCAGGCACCCCAGCTGGGACCCCCAGCCTGTAAACAACCATCAGCCACTCACCCAGGCTGGCCAGGTACTCCAGTGGGGACCTCCACCTTGAAGGGGGTGTGGCCAGTCTGAAAACGGTCCTCAGCCCCTCACCCAGGCTGGCCAGACACCCCAGTGGGACCCCCACTCTGATCCCTTCTGGGCAAACCAGCCGGCCCCGACCCATGCACCAGGCCTCTATCCTATATAATAAAAGGGTAATATGCAAATTGACCCTAATAGCAGAACGACTGGGAATGACTGCTCACTATAACACACACTGACCACCAGGGGGCAGACACTCAAGGCAGGAACTGCCCCCTGGTGGTCAGTGTGTTCTCACAGGGGGAGCTCTGCTCAGCCACAAGCCAGGCTGATGGCTGCCAATACAGAGGTGGTGGTGGGAGCCTTTCCCACCTCCTCAGCAGCACTAAGGATGTCCAACTGCAGCTTAGGCCTGCTCCCCGCTGGCAAGCGGACATCCTCCAAGGGATCCTACGCTGCCAGAGGGATGTCTGACTGCCAAATTAGGCCCAATCCCCCAAGGAGCGAGCCTAAGCCAGCAGGTGGACATCCTCTGAGGGGTCCCAGACTGTGAGAGGGCACAGGTTGGGCTGAGGGACCCCTTCCCCCACCCCTCGAGTGCACAAATTTTTGTGCAGTAGGCCTCTAGTCTATAATAAAAGGCTAATATGCAATTTGACCGAATGGTCACTATGATGCATACTGACCACCAGAGGGCAGACATGCAATGCAGGAGCTGTCCCCTGGTGGTCAGTGCGCTCCCACAGGGGGAGTGCTCCTTAGCCAGAAGCCAGGCTCACAGCTGGCCAGTGCAGCAGCAGTGGCTAAGCCTCTCCCACCTCCATGACAGTCAGATATACCCCAAGGGCTCCCCCACTGCAAGACGGCACAGGCCGGGCTGAGGAAACTCCCCCACCCTCCTTACCCTGCCGAGGGCATGGATTTCGTGCACTGGGCCTCTAGTATATTGATGATATAAGAAATGTGCTATTTAGTAATAATGTTTTGATTTTATATATTTCTTTCATTTATTAAATGTAACATATATAGATATCAAAATATTTGTTGTAAAGTCTAATTTTATGCTAGTAACCAAATACATACTAATTTATTGTAAAAATTAGAATAGAGTTTTAAAGTAGCTTCCCACAGATTATTCTTTTAAGAAAATGATTTCAGAGAGAAAAACATTGGTTGCCTCCAGCATAGGCCCTCACCAGGGATCAAACCCACAACCTGGGTATGTGCCCTGACCTGGAATCAAACCTGAGACCTTTCAGTGCATAGGATGATGCTCAACCAACTAAGCCATACTGGCTAGTGCTCCACAAATTATTTTCTCATAATTGTGGAAAAATAATGGTGATACATTTCTTATAATTACCTTAAGCTAATTTGACTTTTTATATTGTAGAATTTTCAAATTCACAGAAAATTTCTTGTGTATTAATAATCACTACTAACTACAGAGCCCATAATCATACTTTCTGACCTCATTTTCCCTTTCTCCTAATTTCAACTTCCCTAAATTCCTCATTCCTCTCTTCTTTCCCATTTCTCACCAAAGAAATTTCCTTAAAGAAAAAAAAAGCAAAAGCAAAACCAGAGGACTTTGTATCTGATAAAGAGAGTTTAAATCTCCTGAGAGAAATGAATTAAAGGACTAGTAGGTGAAGGAGACAGAAGCTTGTGAATAATACTTCACATTCTCATCACTTTTCTGCCCTGATACATTGTCTCTTTTCAACTAATGGACATCATTCACACTTAGAAAACTTCTAGTAAGAACCTTCTAGAGAGGATTAAAAATGGCGGCAGAGTAAGAGGATGCTACACAGATATACCCCCCAGGAACAAACTAGAATTACAACTAAAATACAGAAAAACTTCCTGAATAATCAATGGAAAATTAGCAGGAGAGAACCCTGATGCATGCGACCGAAAGTGGAGACCACATAGAGACTGGTAGTAGGAGTGGAGGCATGAAAGGGCTCACTGGGCACTCACAGACTGCAACTGAAGACCCAGAGAGATATCTCAGTGGTTGAGGAATGCCACTGAGAACTCTGGGATCTAATCCCCAAGTTGGGCCTCCCAGCAGAGAGCACCAAACTGAGGAGGGTACCACATAACATTTAGTTGTGAAAAGCAGTGAGGTGCTATCTGAAAGTTTGGGCACCCTCTTAAAGGGCCAACACACAAAATTCCTTGTGGAGCCACCATCTTGTGCTGCAGCAAAGGGAAGGTGAAGTGGACTAGAGCTATGAGGACAGAAGCTAGGACTGGGAACTCAGGGGATAGAGCTCAGAAAGCAGATAACCTAAGTTTCCTGGACTGAGTCATTCTCTCACACAGAAAAGAACATCTTTCCCACACAGACATTTGCTTTGCCTAGGGAGAAGACACCGTATTGGAAAATGCCTTGCCCTGGGGCCACTTAAGAGATTAAAAATAACAATTAGCCTCCAGGCAGAAGCAACTTTCTCACCCTATTGAAAAAAATAACTGTCGCCACACCTAAGGATGGTTGCCTGGGGGCAATTCAAGTCATAATCCTATCAGTCTATAGGCAGAGGCAGTCTCTGGAGGCTTTGAGTCTTTGCCTAATCTAATTTGTCAGAAACAGCCTTTAACACTGTCTTGCACTAGAGATTGAGAGTTGTAGAATATCTACCACATACACAGTCACAAACCCAAACAGACAGCCAAAATGAGGGGACAAAGAAACAATTTCCAAAAGAAAGAACTGGAGAATTCTCCAGAAGAAGAAATAAATGAACCAAAGATAAGAAATTTATCTGAAACAGAGTTCAGAGTAATGATGGTAAAGATGCTCAACAACATGAAAAAATACATAGTAACTATGAAAAAAAGAACAGTTTGAGATAAAGAAAGACATAACACAAATAAAGAATGCATTGAAAGGAATACACAGCAGATTAGGGGAAGCTGAAGATCAAATCAGTAAATTACAAGACAGAGTTGAAAACATCACTCAATCAGAGAACCAAAAAAGAAAACAATTAAAAAATAGGGAGAAAGCTTAAGGGAGCTGTGAGACAATGTGAAACATAACAATATTAGAATAGTAGGTGAGCCAGAAGAGACAGGAAGGAAGAAAGGAAGGAATAGAGAATATGTTTGAAGAAGTAATGTCAGAAAAATTTCCTAACCTCGTAAAGGAAAAAGTCATACAAGTTCACAAGGCACAGAGAACTCCAGGCAAGAAGAACCCAAACAGGCCCATGCCCAGACACATCATAAAGTGCTAAACATTAAAGACAAAGAGAGAACTTTAAAGGCAACAAGAGAAAATAAAACTGTTTCCTACAAAGGATTTCCCATAAGGCTGACACCTGATTCCTCATCAGAAACTCTACAAGCCAAAAGGGAATGGCATGAAATACTCAAGATAATAGAAAGCAAAGATCTGAGACCAAGATTACAATATCCAGCAAGGCTATCACTCATGATAGACAGTCAAATAAAGAGCTTCCAAGACAAAAAAGGCTAAAGGAACCACTAAGCCAGCATTACAAGAAATGCTAAAGGGATTGTTGTAATGAGAAGAAGAAACAGAGAGAAACCTAGCCATACAGAATTAAAATGGCAATAAATAAGTACCTATTAATAATAATTCTAAATGTAAATGGATTAAATGCTCCAATCAAAAGATGTAGGGTAGCTGAATGGATATGAAAACATGACCCAACTATATGCTGTCTACAAGCGATCCACCTCAAAACAAAAGACACACACAGAATGAGGGTGAAGGAATGGGAAAGAAAAAAAAGCTGGAGTTGTAATACTTATATCTGACAAAATAGACTTTAAAATGAAGGCCACCATGAGACTACATAATACTGAAAGGATCAATCCAACAAGAGAATATAACCTTGGTAAACATATATGCACCCAATATAGGAACACCTAAATATACTAAAAAAAACTCTAGAGGACTTTAACAGAGAGATTGACAAAAATACAGTCATAGTAAGGGACTTTAACACCCCTCTGATTTCACTAGGTATATCTTCCAGACAAAAACTTAACAAGGAAACAAAGACTCTAAAGGACACACTGGATCAGATGTATTTAATTGTCATTTATAGAACACTAGAGGCCCTGTGTATGAAATTCATGTACGAGGGCGAAGGGGGTTCCCTCAACCCAGTCTGCACCCTCTCCAACCCAGGACATCTTGGGGATGTCTGACTGCCAGTTTAGACCCACAGAGATTAGGCCTAAACTGGCAATCAGACATCCCTCTCACAATTCAGGACTGCTGGCTTCTAACCACTTGCCTGCCTGCCTGATCGCCCCAACCACCTCTGCCTGCTGGCCTGATCGCCCCCTAACTGCTCCCCTGCTGGCCTGATTGCCCCTAACTGCCCTCCCCCACCAGCCTCATCGCCCCTTACTGCCCTCCCCTGCTGGCCTAATCACCCCTAACCCCTCTGCCTCTACCTCCGCCACCATGGTTTTGTCCAAAAAGATGTCCTGAAGATGTCCAGTCTAAATAGCATATTACCCTTTTATTAGTATATATATATATATATATATATATATATATATATATATATATATATTCACTCCAACGCAGCAGAATATACATTCTTCTCAAGTATATACATTCTTCTCATGGTTCATTCACAAAGATAGACCACATGTTAGGACACAAAACAAGTCTCTACAAGTTCAAGATGATTGAAATCATATCAAGTATCTTCTCAGATCACAGTAGAATGAAATTAGAAATAAACTACTGTAAAAACAACCCCAAAATTTAAAAACACATGGAGGCTAAATAGCATGTTATTAAACAATGAATGAGTTACCAATGAGATTAACAAAGAAATAAAAAATTTCTTAGAAACAAATGAAGATGAACACACAAGAACCCAAAATCTCTGAGATGCAGCAAAAGTAGTCCTGAGAGGGAAATTCACTCTACAGGCATTCGAAAGAAAGAAAGAAAGAAAGAAAGAAAGAAAGAAAGAAAGAAAGAAAGAAAGAAAGAAAGAAAGAAAGAAAGAAAGAAAGAATCAGCAATAAACTAACCCTACAATTTAAAGAACTAGAAAGAGAACAAGAAAAGCTCAGAGTAAGTAGAAGGAAGGAAATAATAAAGATTAGAGCAGAAATAAATAACAAAGAAACTGAAAAAAATCAATGACACCAAGAGCTGGTTCTATGAAAGGATAAACAAAATTGATAAACCATTAGCCAGACTCATCAAGAAACAGAGAGGACACAAATTAAATCAGAAACAAAAGTAGAGAAGTAACTACTGAAACCACAGAAATATAAAGGATTGTAAGAAAATACTATGAACAACTATATGCCAGCAAGCTGGACAATGTGGATGAAATAGACAAATTCCTAGAAAAAAATATAATCTCCCAAAACTGAATCAGGAGGAATCAGATAATCTGAATAGGCCAATAACAACTGATGAAATAGAAGCAAAAATAAAAAAAACACCCACCAGACAAAAGCCCAGGTCCAGATAGCTTCACAGGAGAGTTTTACCAAACATTCAAAGAAGAACTAAGACCTATACTCCTCAAACTATTTCAGAAAATCCAAGAGGAAGGAACACTTCCAAATTATTTTTGTGAGGCTAACATTATCCTAATTCCAAAATCAGATAAAGACACTACAAAGAAAGAGAAGTATAGGCCAATATCTCTGATGAACATAGATGCTAAAATCCTCAACAAAATATTAGCAAATCGCATCCAGAAATACATTAAAAAGATCATACACCATGATCAAGTGAGATTTGTTCCAGGGATGCAAGGCTGGTACAATATTCGCAAATTAATAAACATGATACATCACATAAACAAATTGAAAGACAAATATCATATGATCATATCAATAGATGCAGAGAAAACATTCGACAAAATCCAACACCCATTTTTGAAGAAAACTTTCAGCAAAGTGGGAATACAGAGAGCATATCTCAACATGATAAAGGCCATATATGACAAACGTACAGCCAACATCATACTCAATGAGCAAAAACTAAAAATATTTTCCTTAGAAACAGGATTAAGACAGGAATGCCACCTTCAACATAGTACCAGAAATGCTAGTGATCAGACAAGAAGAAATAAAAGGCATCCGAATTGGAAAAGAAGAAGTGAAACTATCATTATTTGCAGATGACATGATATTGTATATAGAAAACCCTGAAGACTCCATCAAAAAAAAACTACTAGACTTAATAAATGAATTCAGCAATGTAGCAGGATACAAAATTAACACCCAGAAATCTATTGCTTTTTTAATACACCAATAATGAACTCACAGAAAAACAACAAAAACAATCTCATTTACCATGGCACCCAAAATATTAAGTTACCTAAGAATAAACTTAACTAAGGAGATAAAAGACCTATACTTAGAAAACTACAAGACATTGAAAAAAGAGATAGAGGAAGACATAAACAAATGGAAGAATATACCGTGTTCATGGATTAGTAGAATCAACACCATTAAAATGTCCATACTACCCAAAGCAATCTACAGATTTAATGCAATCCCCATTAAAACACTAATAGCATATTTCACAGACCTAGAACGAACTCTCCAAAAATTCATCTGGAATACAAAAAAAAAAAAAGACCCCAAATAGCCACAGCAATCCTGAGAAAGAAGAACAAAGTAGGAGGGATCACAATGCCAGGTATCAAGCTACATTACAAAGCCACGGTTCTCAAAACTGCCTGGTACTGGCACAAGAACAGACATATAGATCAATGGAATAGAATAGAGAACCCAGAAATAGACCCAAGCCATTATGCTCAATTAATATTAGACAAAGGAGGCAAGAGCATACAATGGAGTCAAGATAGTCTCTTCAATAAATGGTGTTGGGAAAATTGGATAGATACATACAAAAAATGAAACCAGACCACCAACTTACACCATACACAAAAATAAACTCAAAATTGATAAAGGACTTAAACATAAGATGAGAAACCATAAAAATCTTAGAAAAATACATAGGCAGCAAAATATCAGACATATGTTGTGGCAATATCTTTATAGATATGGCTCCTAGGACAATGGAAACTAAGGAGAAAATAAACAAATAGGACTAAATCAAAATAAAAAGCTTCTGCACAGCAAAAGAAACAATCAACAAAACAACAAGAAAGCCCACTGCATGGGAGAACATATTTGCCAATGTTCTCTCTGATAAGGGCTTAATCTTCAAAATTTACAGGGAACCCATACAACTTAATAAAAGGAAAATACTGGTAAATAATCCAATCAAAAAATGGGCAAAGGACCTAACTAGACACTTTTTAAAAGAGGACATACAGAAGGCCAAGAGACATATGGAAACATGCTCAAAGTCACTAATCATCTGAGAGATGAAAATCAAAATGACAATGAGGTACTCTCTTATACCTGTCAGAATGGCTATCTTTAACAAATCAACAAATGATAAGTGTTGGTGAGGATGTGGAGAAAAAGTAACCCTCCTGCACTGCTGGTGGGAATGCAGACTGGTGCAGCTACTATGAAAACAATATGGAGTTTCCTCAAAAAATTAAAAATGGAACTGCCATTTAACCCAGTAATACCACTTCTAGGAATATATCCCAAGAAATCAGAAAGGATATATGCACCCCTATGTTCATAGCAGCACAATTTACAATAGATTTGAAATAGCCTACATTCCCATCAGCAGATGAGTGGGTTAGAAAACTGGTACATCTACAATGGAATACTATGCAGTTATTAAAAAGAAGGAATTCTTACCATTTGCAACAGCATGGATGGAACTGGAGAGCATTATGCTAAGTGAAATAAGCCAATCAGAGAAAGATAAATATCACATGTTCTCACTCATTTGTGGAATATAAAGAACATTATTAACTGATGAATAAAAATAGATACAGAGGCAAAGAAGCATTGAACAGACTGCCAAACTACAGTGGGAAGGGAGCAGAGGGTTGGGGGAAGGGAAGAAATTGACCAAGCATAAACAATGGACACAAGACACTGGGGGGTAGAGGGTGAGGGTATGTGTGGGGGCGGGGAGGGCATAGGGGAAGCTGGGGGGAAGTCAATGGGGGAAAAAGGAGACATGTATTATTATTTTTAATACTTTAAACAATAAAAAAATTTTTGAAAAATCAAAAATTGAAATCCCAATTGACCCAGTAATCCCACTTCTAGGAATATATCCCAAGAAATCAGAAACACCAATCAGAAGGGATATATGTACCTCTATGTCCGTAACAGCACAATTTACAATAGCTAAAATTTGGAAACAGCCTAAGTGCCCATCAGCAGAGGAATGGATTAAAAAGCGGTGGTACATCTACACAGAGGAATAATACACTGCTATTTAAAAAAAAAAAAAAGGAATTCTTACCATTTGCAACAGCATCGATGGAACTGGAGAGCATTATGCTAAGTGAAATAAGTCAGTCAGAGCCCTAACCGGTTTGGCTCAGGGGATAGAGTGTTGGCCTGTGGACTGAAGGATCCCGGGTCTGATTCTGGTCAAGGGCATATACCTTGGTTGCGGGCACATCCCCAGCAGGGGGTGTGCAGGAGGCAGCTGATCGATGTTTCTAGCTCTCCCTCTCCCTTCCTCTCTGTAAAAATTAATAAAGAATATTTTTTAAAAAAAGAAAGAAGTCAGTCAGAGAAAGATAAGTATCACATGATCTCACTCATTGTGGAATATAATGAACAACATAAACTGATGAACAAAAATAGAGCCAGAGAAAAAAATATTTTAGAATATAATAGAAGTAATCCTGTTATTTGCAGATTTTTAATATTTCCTACAACTTTTGTAATATTATATACTATATTAGTACAGTTTGGGTAATATTATTATATTTAAAATCTTTTTTCTTAAAAAAAAAAAAGAACCTTCTATGTGGGATACCAAAATACATACTCTACCCTCAAAAGAATGATTAAGAGGCCAGGAAAAAGAAACTCCAACAGTATTTGATGATAGAAGAAATGCTTACAAGAAAAAATAAAATTTCTGTGACTCCTTGAAGAGATAAAAGTAATTAGTAAATGACTCTCTGATTTATAAAAATAAGGCAAGATTTTCAACAATTAGAATTTGTGTTTAGTTTTTTAAACTCTGGTAAAATACACATAAACATAAAATTTACCATTTAAAGTATACAATTCAGTGGCATTTCATGCATTCACAATGTGGTGCAACCATCTTTCTAGTTCCAGAATATTTTTATCACCCCAACAAGAACCACATATGTGTTAAGCAGTCACTCCTCACCCTCTCTCCTGGAGCCCTGGGCAACCACTAGTCTGCTTCTGTCTCTATGGGTTTGCACAATCTGGAAATTTCATATAAATGAAATAATATAATATGTAGCCTTTGAGTTTGGCTTATTTTTCACACGTAACGTTTTTTAAGGTTCATCCATGTTGTAACATATATCAGTACTTGATCCTTTTTATGACTGATGATATTCCACTGTGTAGATATGTAACATTTTGTTTATCCAGTCATTCTTTTGTCTATTGTGACTAATGCTGCTATGAACATTTTGTACAAGTTTTCTTTGAACACTTGTTTTCAATTCTTTTGGAAATATAGCTATTGAGTAGAATTGCTGGGTTACATAGTAATTATGTTTAATTTACTGAGGAATTGCCAAGCTGTTTTAAGCAGCCACACCATTTTACCCACCTACCAACAATGTATGAGGGGTCCCATTTCTCCACATCTTCACTAACACTTGTTATTTTCCTTTTTTATTACGGCCATCCTAGTAGATAATGTGCTAGCTCACTGTAGTTTTGATTTGCATTTCCTAAGGACTCATGCTGTTGAGCATCTTTTCATTATTGCTGACCATGGGCCTGTCATCTTTGGATAAAGGTCTATCAAGCCCTTTGCCAATTTTCAATTGGATTGTTTGTCATTTGGTGGCACAAATAAGAATGTAATTTTAAAAATATGTCAAGAAAGATACATTCTTAGGTTATGGTAAATTAGCAGAATGGAATGAACAGTACAAGACCCTATCTATAGGAAGGTCTTTCCTTAACTACTATTATGTGGTGCTGTACAGAAACATAGTAGTAGGGCACTCTTAGATGACCTTTAGAAGGCCTGACATGCTTGTATACTTGGCAAAAATGCTTTACCAAACCTTCCATTAAACACATTCTCCTTCCTTGAAGATTTTTCTCTCCCTCTTGCTTTATTATCTAATCTAATAAAAGAGTAATATGCAAATTGACCCTCACTCTGTTATACCTAAGCCATGCCCACCATCCTAGCCATGCCCACCAGCCAATTAGAGCAGCTGTATGCAAATTAACCCAGCCAAGATGGCAGCCGGCAGCCACAGAGCTAGAGCAAAGAGGAGGCTTCCGTTGCACCAGCGATGGAGGAAACTGCCTGCCTAGGCAACTCAAGGCAACAAAGTTTCAATTATAGAAGATAAATAAACCTCAGAAATCTGATTCCAGCCAGCCTCACTGGAATGTTGGGTCAATGGGAGATGTGGCCAGCTGGCAAATAGCCCTCAGCACGCACCCAGGCTGGCCAGGCACCCCAGTAGGGGCCCAAACCCTGAAGGGACTGTGGGCAGCCTGCAAACAGCCCTCAGCCCCTCACCCAGGCTGGCCAGGCACACCAGCAGGTGGACATCCCCCGAGGGGTCCCAGACTTCAAGAAGGCACAGGCAGGGCTGAGGGACCCCCCCCCCCGAGTGCACAAATTTTTGTGCACTGGACCCCTAGGATATTTTTCCATTGATTTTTAGAGAGAGTGGGAGAGAGAAAGACAGGGAGAAATATGGATGTGAGAGAAACACATAGATTGGTTGCCTCCTGCCTCCAACCAGGGCCGGAGCAGGGAGGAGCTTGCACTCAATCACCTGGGGCCCTTCAGTCTTCAGGCCAACACTCTATTCACTGAGCCAAACCAGCTAGACTGTCTCCTCCTTGCTTTAAAGCAATTTCTTAGAGTTGCCATTAACCAAATTTCACCTGTATATAAAGATTTCTGTAAATGA
>PVJC01044125.1:0-14254 GCA_004026665.1 Murina feae
TTATCTTTCTCTGACTGGCTTATTTCACTTAGCATAATGCTCTCCAGTTCCATCCATGCTGTTGCAAATGGCAAGAATTCCTTCCTTTTTACAGCAGCATAGTATTCCATTGTGTATATGTACCACAGTTTTCTAATTCACTCATCTGCTGATGGGCACTTAGGCTGTTTCCAGATCTTAGCTATGGTAAATTGTGCTGCTATGAACATAGTGGTGCATATATCCTTTCTGATTGGTGTTGCAATCCTGAGAAAGAAGAATAAAGTAGGTGGGATCTCAATACCAGATATCAAGCTGTATTACAAAGCCTCTGTTCTTATAACAGCTTGGTACTGGTGCAAAAACAGACATATAGATCAATGGAATAGAATAGAGAACACAGAAATTGACCCAAACTACTATGCCCAATTAATATTGGACAAAGGAAGCAAAAGCATACAATGGAGTCAAGACAGTCTCTTCAATAAATGTTGTTGGGAAAATTGGACAGATACATGCAAAAAGATGAAACTGGACCACGAACTCACACCATAGACAAAAATAAACTCAAAATGGATAAAGGACCTAAACATAAGATGGGAAACCATAAAAATACTAGAGCAATCCACAGGCAGCAAAATCGCAAACATGTCCCGAAGCAATTTCTTCACTGATACTGCTCCTAGGGCAATAGAAACTAAAGACAAAATAAACAAATGGGACTACATCAAAATAAAAAGCTTTTGCACAGCAAAGGAAACCATCAACAAAACAATAAGAAAGCCCACTGCATGGGAGAATATATTTGCCAATGATATCACCGATAAGGGTTTAATCTCCAACATTTACAGGGAACTCATACAACTTAACAAAAGGAACATAAACAATCCAATCAAAAAATGGGCAACGGATCTAGACACTTTTCGAAAGAAGACATACAGAAGGCTGAAAGACATATGAAAACATGCTCAAAGTCACTAATTATACGAGATATGCAAATCAAAACAACAATGCGATATCAACTCACACCTGTCAGAATGGCTATCATCAACAAACAACAAGTGTTGGAGAGGATGTGGAGAAAAGGGAACCCTCCTGCACTGCTGGTGGGAATGCAGACTGATACAGCCACTGTGGAGAACAGTATGGAGTTTCCTCAAAAAACTAAAAATTGAAACTCCCATTTGACCCAGTAATCCCACTTGTAGGGCTATATCCCAAGGAGCTAGTAATTGTCATTATTATCATTTTTCTAGGCTCATCCATGAGAAAAGTATTCTTTGTTTAGCTTTCATTGTATGTGTGCAAGCAGGAGACAGTTCTTGAATGATAAACTCATGTAAGGGGAGTAGAAATAAGGTATTATATTTAAAACATACTGACTCAGCTGCTGTAGTTTTCTGTTTAACCTACATTGCATGCAAACAAAATGAACATAAGGGCAGCTACAGAGGGGCAGTTGGGTTGTCCCTTTCGGTGCTTTCCTGAGTCAGAGCGCCTAGATAACACTACTGCCCACACAGAGAACAAGCTTCAGTGTATTGAGTCATCTCTTACTTGGGAACATGCCAGAATGGACTGACCTTTCTTTTGCAAACAAATGTTTAATGGGATTATAATAAATTGACTCATTTTTTATGCTATTGGAATGCAATAAGCCATATAAAAATGTACAATTCTTTCCACCTGTTATATTTCTTCACTAACTTATAACCAAAAGTGTCTTTGAATCTCATATTCTCCTGTTTTCTGGCTAATTAGATCCTTCGGTCATTATTGCTTGATGTTGTTTCTTTCCTCATGACTTGGAGTCATGTCAATATCATTTTTGTCATTTATTTTTAATTATTTCTATATATTTTGAACTTTTCTAATTACTTTGCATTTGTGTCTTGTTTATTTCGTTTCATTATTGTTTTAAATTTAGGGGGATTTTGACATGTAACCTGTTGTGATATTTGTATTTGCAGTTCCCCGAGTGTGGTTTCTATGGAATGTATGATAAGATCCTGCTGTTTCGCCATGACCCTACCTCTGAAAACATCCTCCAGCTGGTGAAAACGGCTAGTGACATCCAGGAAGGCGATCTTATTGAAGTTGTCTTATCAGGTAGTATACTTTTTTTCTCTCTCCACAGATTAATAATTGTCTGTGAAGAATTCTTGCACGTAGTTTTGAAGGCATCATAGAAAACATACATCAATCTCGGTTCCAAACGGAGATTTTAGGGCTCTGTTGACATGTACTTTCAAAATTATTTTGATAAAAACAAGAAGTTTCCTTTGAATTGGCTGTTTTCACACCCAGTACTGTCCCAATCACTTCTCCCAATTCCATGTTCTCCCTAGCCCTCAAGGATACACTCCCACACTTTCATTCATTATCTTGAATCATTTGGACAGCAGCAAAAGCAAACAAAAAACTTTCCAACAACTAAGCTAAGGCATGTCAGGCCCCCAAGTGTTACTGAGTGTCTGGAAGCCAAGGAATAACAGCAGGGCTAGGAAATGGTTGCTTTAGTTGAGTCCAACATCCAGTAGCGCTGAGCCAAGACCAAGTTGAATACCAGAGCTCAGCATTTACAGTATCAGGCTATGCCTGTGACACTAGCTAACACACTCCCTGAGAAATGGCTGCATTTCCCTCTGTCCAAATGTATATTTCTTGTTTAGGATTTAGAAGTTAGGACTATGCCTATCAATGCAGGGAGGGAAAAGGATGATTTAATTATTATTTTCTTTTTCAAAAAAAAGTGCCAGAGAACAGTTGTAGCAGGGATGCTTGCAACATTCAGTACAATATTCTAAAGAGGTTCAGATTTTTATTGTTTATTTTTGTTAAATTTGAGACATTGAGAAACTCGGATTTCATTACTCCTTTCTCCCCTCCAGCCTTCTTAGCTTGCTATCTCTTTGACGGAGGGAAATCCATTAGCTTTAATGATTCTGGACTCCATTTCCTCAAGTTCCTCAATTTGTTCTGAGCCCAGTACTTGGGTGCACTGATAAAATTCAGTTGGTCTTTGCTTTAAGCCTAATTCTCTTTGTCTTTATCAATCACCTATCCTTGTGTGAGGTCCTGGCATTGCCATATTTTCATGAAGCTATAAAACAAATTGTCTTGCTATGTAAAAGCGGTAACTTCACTCTTGTTTATAGGGTATCCAGTGGCTAAATAAACAAACTAACAAAAAATAAAAGCAAAACCTTTCATAGCTTTTTGCTAAATTTTTTGGAAAAATCACTTGCTTTGACTCGATTCTCCCTTTGCCTCTTTTCACGTTGACTTACTGCACCCTGCCCTCACAAAAGGAGTGTCTAGACATGCCATTTTTTAAAGGTTCCTGTGCCTGAACACTAGGGGACGCCTGAAATAAATTATTCAGGGCAACCAGGCACTGGATCTGTGCTCACCACAATTTACATTCAACTCATAGCCAGACTGCTTTGCGGGAAATGTAACGTGTTTTATGAGTCTTTTTCCTTGTGACAAATATTAAAATGTTGAAAGTTACATTTCTAAATGTAGTTTATTTTTCTTTCCATTTTACCTTTGTTATCAAGTGCTTCAGAGTCTAGTCCCAGACAGATCGGAAGCAAGCTGTGTGTGCTGGAGATACTGCCTGCTTGCAGCTCTTCCCCACACCGAGCCCCTGCCACAGCCCTCCCCGTGCCCCGCTGTGCAGGCTCTCTATTCTGCCTTCCCTCTCCCATCCTTGCAATCCAGAACTTCACTGTGCTCAAGCTCCACTCCTTTTCCCACCCACCGTTCATGTTTCACCTCTCCTGTCCTCTCTGGCTGCAATTGCCGGGAGGGTACCTAAGGGAAGCCCTTTTTTTCTCACCTGCTTCCCCAGCTGCAGGAGGAGGAAGACCTCTCCTCCTCTTATTGGTGTCATTGGTATTTAAAAGGAGCCATTCTGTAACAGCCCAGTTTCAATTCTGAGCCTAGAGCCTTTGAGGCCTTTTCCCACTGCCCCCAAGTCATTTAACTCTTAAATTATTCCAGGGTGTATAGTTAATTATACAGCTACTCAATTATATTTAGATCTCTGGCCTTTATCTGTAAACTTCTTTCTAGCTCCTCTCCCACTCTACTGCTTAGTGCTGTAATTTGCTCAACAAATGTTAAAAATAGTTTTTTCCTTAACGTCTCCAAACCTTCCATATTACAACCTTGTTTTTCTGTCTGCCTCTTAACTTCTTTCTCATACTGTTTTTAGGCCCCGAGTCCTTTGTTGATCAGATGCCTGCTATTTCTCCCCCTGACTTTGCCTAGCTTGCAGCCCAGCTGCCTGAAAGGGGGTGCTCCATCCTTTCCATGGGGGAGGCCGAGCTGCTCACTGTCCTCCACTCTTTAGGTGAGGAGTTGAAGGAAACAGCCCGTCCTTGTCCCCTCGTTCCATTTCTGCTTATTTTCTGGGCCATCCTCCTCCAGTTCCAGTGATACCTGTTTCACCAGTTACGTTTTCCTTAGAATATTGCATTGAGATGATTTACCTCCTTGAAGCCTCATTCTTTCAGTAATGGCACTCACTTCAGCATCAGACTCTTGATCTTTCTTTTCATTCTCTGCACCCAGTTATCTTTGGCATTCTTCACATGGAATTTATAACTTCAGAGTCCTTGTTATCACTGCTGTCGCCAGTCCCCTGCAGCATAGTCCCATACCTGACCTCACCTATAAGGCATGGCTCCTGCACTGAGGTCGCCATCGGGCCGCATTCCTCCACCATGTCGTCCATGGTGACCAAATGCACATTCCTGTTCCCTGTCTTTTTCACTGTAGTTGTCAATCACTAACTCCCTCCCATTTTTGCACTGCATTTGTCCCTTTCTCTCTCCTCAGAGCACACAGCCTACTATATGCATTACTTGCATCACTTCGACGCGCTCTCAACTACCTATTCTCTTGTAGCCTCCAGGGGCCTGATGTGCCTGTTGGTAATCTAAATACTTCACCAAACATTTTTGCCATTCCTGTTCTGGTCACACGTGACTGGTAGACATGCAATTCCCTGCCTGTTTGGCTTAGTGCAGATTTGCTTTCCACCAGCCCTTACCACTGTTCAGCCTCTTCTCCCCTCACCCTCTGGTTGCCAAAGGCATATAAAAATATATGTTCTCAATTAACATGTGGAGTCGGTCAGTTGACTATCATATTAGAAGTTACTATATGTACAAATTTTTGTAAAAATATTATTTCTATATATATTCTCAAAGTTAACTGAAGTTTAAGTCTCCTGGTAATGCATTCACTCAGCAATGACAAATTAATGCCCGTGGTGTGGGAAGAATTGTATTGCATTATAATTTGAGGCAAGACAAATGATAATTACTAAGACACTTCAGGCCATGGGTGTGGGGGAGCTCAGATCACATCCTCATTTCTGAACTAGCCCTTAAGAGGATAGAGTGCTGTGACTGGGTAGAGAAATATGCCATTCCCTGGGGGTGTGGTTAAAGATCAGTTTTATTCAAACTGCAGTGGGTAAGGAGGGTAGTGTGTGTAGGGGGGGAAGGGGGGAAGGTGGGATACTCTGTGTCCCTCTATTGCCTTTCCACCAGCTCCCAAACACAAGCATACTACAGAAATTTCCCTCTTGAACACTATGATTTCACTTAAAATTCATTTATTCAAATTTTGTTTTTCTTCAAAAAAATTAAATTTCACTGTGTAGTTACATAAACATAATTACATAAATATAATCTGGTTCTTCTTATATTTAGCCCACATTCTACCAATAGGAATATTTTTCTGACATAGGAGAACAGTAAAAATGTGAGAAAATATGGAAATTGTTTATTTTGAGGAAGGTTAAATAATCTTGCCTTTTCAGACAATATCAGAGATTTTCTCTTATTGATGTCATTTTCTGCTGAGATCTTTGATCATCTGTTAGTACTAACCAGGCTTCTCACAGCAAATTTGCTGGGTTTTCCTCCCTTTTTCTTTTTGAGAAATGTGGCTGTAGACCCAGAAAGCCAGGAAAAGATTGCTTCTAAGTGGATGGGTTGGGTCATGGTGAAAAATAGCTTCATGGAAGTTCCCCACCATACACACTCCTGCCACTATCAGATTGTCTGTTAAGCAGAGATTTAGCACTGTTATTGTTGTTATGAAGTAGGAAAACACTGCGAGTGGAAATTTCTCTTACTAAAGCCAAAGTCAAGTTCAAGTGTATTGTACTGCACAATAAAGTAGAGTTCATGGAATTTACCCAAAGTCTTCTTCATGATGGGTCTCTATCAAAGCTTAATAATTCAGCCATAGCAAAGCAAATTAATAACATATGACGCAGATCTTTTAGTTTTTGTTATTTAGGTATTTTGGGGCTTGATCTCTAATAATTGCATGTGTGTGTGTGTGTGTGTGTGTGTCTGATAGGTGATTAAATGAAAAATAGACAAGGACTACAAGAATTTCTCAATTAAAATCATAATTTTAAAAGTCTTAGAGCTAAATGTTGAATCTTTTTACTAATAGTAAAAAGCCATCTTGTGTTTTTTCATTAGTTTTTGCAACAGATTATGCTGCATTATTTATAACTTTTGCATAATGCCATTTCTACATGTGGTTATTTGTTTCCCACTATCTAGAGATGGAAACCACTTGAAAAAAGTTAGTGCTATATCCCAGGCAGTGGTGGTGTGGCCTGTTCTCAGGCAATGACAGCTGAAAATGAGGTAGGGACATCAACAAATGTTTCAGAGGTAAAATTAAAGAGATATAATTACCATGTAGTCATAGTTGATGGAGAATGAGAAAATGAAGAGTACTCTAAGGATAGATACAGCTACTTAAGAGAGATCACATTTTCTATCCCATCTCAAGTTTCGTCCTTATCTTTTTTTGTTCAATGTGTTTGCCAAATGGTTTGGATATTACCCTGAGGGGCTGAAGAACTGATTTCTTGGGCATGAAGTACCATTTATTTCCTTTGTAATTTTGCACAATTTGCATCACCTCTGGGATTCAGGGGTTTTTGTTTATTTTTTAATAAAAAAAAGAGTTTATACTGGATGAAAGTGTCATACAGTGCTCATAGTAGATAGATTCCAAATGTTCTGGGAGGGCATATCCATTTTCTCTACACATAGGCCTCTTCTCGCTCATGGAGGGGAATATTTGAACCATGGAAAAGCAGAAGTTAGGAAGAGAAAGGTCTTTGTTTATGTAATATCACAAGCTTTTGGAGCAGTTTACATAAGTAATTTTGTTTCCTTAGCAATGACTCTGGGAGGTAGTGAAATCGGATATCTTAAAAGCTATGGAACATAAATTTACCTCCCCCACCTCCCACAGTGAGCAGAGGTGGCACCAGAGCTTGAATGGAAGTGTTTAGTGGCTGTTCACACCACTTCACTGTCAAGCTGGCCCTTTTAACTTGGACCAGTAAACAGAAATGCTTGAGGACCTGTTCAAAGAATTCCAACTACAGTAAGATAGTTTATATTTCAGGGAAACATCAATGGTATTTGTAACAACCAAACAAGTACTGAGCCACAAGTTTCATTGCCATGATTTCTATTACAGAGCCATTTTTCCCATTTGTCATAAAAAATAAATACTAAATAGTTCTACAAACTGTTATCAGGTTAAGCAAATTCTGGAGGCTCTTGTCTGTGGAGTTGCAATAAAAGTGACCTTGAAACACCATCTTAGAGTCACTATATTTAAGAGATTGAGATTTTTATGACCAGGTTTTCTATTACTAAGATTTGGTGTCTAAACCATTTAGCCAGAATAAATATATGGTAAAAAAAAAATTCTAACAGGATCCTCCTTCATTTGTGAAAAGTATAAAATGTTGATTTATATGGCATTGTGCCAGTTAACAGTGCATTGCTTAGCAGTGTTTGGTCCCCCTCTGAAACATAGGTGGGAGAGAAAAACTTCGAGAGTGATACATTACATCCCTGCATTATTATTTTTACCTGAGCACATTCTATAGATACAGCTTTGTTTGCTTGCTTTTAAGAAAGCAGAATTAATCATGGGAAGCACTTTCCCAGCCCTAACACTGCTTAGATAATTAAGGTTATAAAAGACCTGGCCTTTAGTACTCAATTTATAGTCCTTTATAGTTGTTCTTGGACATCTAAATATGTCGGGCTGACTGGTGCCAATTCCTATCCAACTTTCATTGCAATTAACCATGCGGGTGGTTCTGTAACAATGGAAACTTTAAATGCAAGATTACAGGTCTTACTCTCTTCTTCTAAGTATGGTTTATGTTAGTGTGTCTTCAGCATCTCCTTTTTGTTGTTGTTAATATTAATTCTGTTTCTGACCTTATCTTTTAGGTAAATTGGTTCTAGTTTCTTTGTGCCACACTAAACCAGTTTCATAGATAAATGAATGGAAGAGCAGGCACATTCAAATGTTTCCATAGAGTTCCCATCCCCCCTCACCTGACTTCAAGGGGCCAGGCAGACCTTAGCTACTTTGATGATTTTTCTCTGTGATTTTTTTTTTCATGGAGTGGGTTCTCCAGAGAGATGTGGCTCAGTGTGCATGCTTCTTTTACCCAAGGACCCCTCTCCTAGTGTCAAGGCAGAATGGAGACATTATCTCAGGTGATGTCTCACGGCGCATAAGACAAACCCTCAAGGAAAAGTGTTTTGAAGAAAATGATTTAATTTGAAAATTTTAGGCACGTTTTGCATTTTGATACATTATATTTCTTTTGCTTAATTGTGAATAAATGATATTTTTCCCCATGCTGTTCTTTAAGAAATTATGAAAACAATAGTGATGGTGATTAAGGGCATATCGCATTTATGATGTGTTAGGCACTAAAGTGCTTTACATATAACTCAGAAATATGCATCGTATTTTTTATGGCATCTATTCACGTAACTTTAATTTGATACTTAGTGGCCTTCCAGGCAAAAACTTTGGTCTGAGTCCCAGACCTGTCATTTATTTCTTATATAATGTTTGGCCAGACAGCTCATTTCTGAGTCTTGATCCATCACCTGTGAAATAGCAGTAACTATATCTACAATGTAAGGTTAGGCTGTAGACTTCATAAGAATAAATATAAAACATTTCATAAGGTACCTGGCAAATACAGAATAGTCAACTCTCCTACCCCACCTCCATCCCACTAGACCGTACATTTCTTGAAACAGGAACCATTTATTTTTATATTGGGCCCCCAGTACCTGGCATATCGCATGCAATCAATGTCTGTTTGTTGAGTGAATAAGTTAATCCTTGAATTAACAAAATGTACAAACCAGCAAATGAGTGAGTAAATTGGTGCTCTATATATGCTGCTCAAAAGCTACCACTGTTCTGTAGGAATTGAATTTCAATGCTTGCAGTTGGCTCACCTTGGCCTAATCTATCATCTGATTAATCCATTTTTTAGATTCTTGCTATCCTCTACATATTTTCAATAACTAATTATTTTTTAGATATTCTTTATTTTTTGAAATCCAGTTTTAGATATTATTTATTTTTAGAAATCCATTTCTGCTTTCAAAGCATTGCAGTGTCTTTCACATTTCTCAAGACCAAATTCATAGAATACCAATTATTTTCCTGACTAATTACTGCTACTCCCAGATCACTTTCATCACTGTGACCAAGCAACCCCATTTGCTACCAAACTCAATTCACTTTGTTTTAAATTAAATTTTTTCAACCATTGCTCTTTTCTCCCAGATATTCTTGCTTTCTGGAATGTATACAGTAGTCACTCTTTTGATGCTCTCCTCCCAAAACTAATCTCACTTGCCTTCATCAATTTATTGTCATTTCCTCAACTGGACCTCAGTGTTCCATACCTGCATTAGAGTCAGTCGGGTGACCCTGGAGCTAGTCTCTGGCTCTGACCTGTCTGGAAGGAACAAGGACTGATATCCTGAGCTGCAGCTGGCCTTTCCTGCAGCTCCCTCTCTTCCCACCTCATGAACTCCGTCTGTGCCTCAGGTCTATAGGAAAAGCTGAGTCATGTGCTCCACAACTGGAGCGTAAGTCTCCTTAGATCTCTGTCCAGGTACATACCATGGTTCTCCGAGGGGGGCATACCATGCCCCTCTGTTCACAGAATTAGCCGAAAGCCTAGTTCTTCATCTGGCAAGTAGATATCTAGCCAGAAATCATAGCTTTTCCTTTCTTTCTCTTTTCATCTATTACTTCTCTAATTGAGGGCAATATAGTTCATCCAGATAAACAGGAAAAGAAAACAGGGGCAAGGAAAAACCACATGAAGGGGGCTTTTTCTCTGTATTCTCTGGTCTCTGTGTAACCAACAATTCCTTATCTATGCTTCCTAGGGTGGAGATTTAAGTCTCATGTACATAAATCTTACCACATTAGGGCCTTGACAGTAAACAGAATCTCAGATGACTTTGCGTATTCAGAATCCTAGAAAATATAGTGTGATGTTTGTTCTTTTTGCCTTTTTACATGAATTAGTTTATGAAGCACAGAAGTCTTCTTAATCTACCTTATTTATCAGCTTTAACTCTGAATTATTTGGGGCTTCTTTCCAAAAATTGCACTTCAACCGAAAAACGAAGACTTGGACACATAACAGATACCGAAATAGATGATTTACAGAATCTGAGCATGATCTATAAAATGTTTTAGGCAACAGTAGTAGATTGTGAAATGTATTTCCTTGGCTTGCTTCTATAGAGAGTTGATTTATTTTTCAAGTCAGAACCTTTGAAAAAAATATTACTTTGCCTGTTTATTAGCAATGTAGCATTGGGGAAGCTGTCTAGTGTTTGGGCGCCAGAGTTCTCAAATTCAATTTGCGATTGATTTGATAATAATGTGAAGTATCTAACACATTACCCAGGATATAAGAATCTTGTCATATTGTCTGAGGAAGGAAGGGGGCAGGAAAGTAGATCAGGAAAAAATAAAAAATAGAAACAGCTCATTAAGAATAATACTGCATCATGGCATGGTATTTAGACTACTTGTACAATTTATGAATGGCATAATTTCTTTCTTTTATCTGACATTTTCCCAAAAGGATATATATATATAGGCTTAGAAAAACATACTAAATACATAAAATACCAGTGATTGATATGGATATTGTCCAAGTTAGAAAAGATAACATGTAATTAAGAATGTGATTCTAGAATATTTATTTAAAAACAGTCATATTACTTTATCCGCATATTTCACAAACTGCTTCGAAATCAGAAGAAAACTTGATTTTAAAGGCCAAACCTTTCTTTGGTCTATTGCCCAGCTATTTATTCTCAAGAAAAAATAACTTTTGGTTTTCGGGAAATGTATATAGTAGTATCCTGAATGCAGTGTAAAGCATGTATTGATCAAGCTTGATTAATGAAGATTAATATTGGTGATGTTATATGGATGGGAGCATGTTGGAATGCCTTCTTCTTGTACAGCAATAATCCCCTTAGTAATGGGGAAAATTATAGCAGATACTTTGTTTCCATATTCACCTCTCAATACACACACACAACACAACATGATAGGAGAACCTGGAGGAGGAAAGGCAGAATTGTATATACCTTCAAAATCAGTGAAATAAAGTCATTAAAGGCTGCCTGTTTTCACAAAGGCCAATGGGGAATAGCTACTGAGTGGCTGTCTAAAGACCTTGAGGGCAGAAATTGTTCCATTTGAGGTAAAGGGTTGGGCTTCACTTGAAAAACTGCCAAATAGACATCTTTGATGTTCCATGATTTGTGGCACGTAGCACTTCAGTTCAGTAACGAAGCCACGCCACCATCTGCCCAGCACTCTCACTCTGCTGGTTGGCATGTCGTTTATTTGCTTTTAACATGCAACCCATATAAAAATCCCTCTTAATCTGCCAAAATTAGAAATGCAGCTGTTTCAAGTCTTAAACAGCAATAACGCTATTCATTATGCCAGTATGGAGGAATAAAATAGAAAGATGTATTTGAAAAGAGCAATACTATACCAGAATATATGGTACCTCCACTTTTCTAAGTATTTTGAAGACATCTATAGCTTGTTATCAGTGTTGAATTTAGGGTCAAAGTGGGGTCCACACATAAATATAATACCGCTTTCCTATATAAATTTTAACTAAAAAATTGGGATTTGAATCAAGCTCAGAATTTTTTTTTCTTCATGTTATGAAGCAATTTCAACTTCTCAGTTTCTAGAAAATGAAAAATTTCTGGCTAACTCTGAATCTCATCTTATTCTATTTTTATTTCCCCCAGAAGTTTTTTGAGGTACTGATCATTATAACTTGCTAATCCTGAGAACATGGTAATGTAGAGCTGTGTGGAGAATTCTCAATGAGACCAAGCAGGTGGTCCTCTGCTTAAAAAAAAAAAAAAAATAGATGAAGAGAAAAAGAAGTCATTCATAATCAGATTTCTTAGAAATGATAGATATTATGAAACAATAAAGATCTGGTATAGACACTCCATCCAGAGACACATTTCTTCCCAGTGACGAGGCATAACTGTTCTGAAATTAAAGTTGGATAGTTTGAAATTAGTTTGCTCCGTCTTTTATGTTTTGATGTTCCTACAAGTTTAAAGGTCTAAGTTGAATTTATTTGGTCATGTGTTAAAGTTGCTCCCATGTAAGATTTTTCACTATATGAATTTTGAGCACTTAAAAATCATTTATGTTTGTGAGAACTAACCTATAAAAAATTAACTTCCTGTGCAACAACAGGTCAATCTGTGGATTAACACTATAGCCACCATATCTAATCTAATAAAAGAATAATATGCAAATTAACCATCACTCAGAGACACCTAAGCCATGCCCACCAGTCAAGCCATGCCCACCAGCCAATCAGAGTGGCTGTATGCAAATTAACCCAGCCAAGATGGTAGCTGGCAGCCGCGGAGCTAGAGCAAACAGGAGGCTTCCGTTTGCAACAAGGAAACTGCCTGCCTAGGCTGGCTGAGCCTCTGCTCAAGGCAACAATGTTTCAATTATAGAAACCACAGAGCTGAAGCAAATGGGAGGCTTCCTTGCCTGCCTAGACCTCCGCTCAAAGCAACAAAGTTTTAATTATAGAAGATAAATAAACCTCAGAAACCTGATTCCAGCCAGCCTCGCTGGGACATTAGGTCAATGGGAGCTGTCGGTAGCCTGAAAACAGCCCTCAGCACCTCACTCAGGCTGGTCAGGCATCCCAGTAGGGACCCTAACACTGATGGCACTGTGGGCAGCATGAAAACGGGCCTCAGCCCCTCACCCAGGCTGGCCAGGCACCCCAGTAGGGACCTGAACCCTGAAAGAGCTGTGGCCAGCCTGAAAACAGCCCTCAGCCCCTCAACCAGGCTGGCCACACCGCCATGGGGTGAGGGTCCCCACTGGGGGTCTTGGCCAGCCTGAAAACAGTCATCACCTCACCCAGGCTGGTCAGGCACACCAGCAGGTGGACATCCCCTGAGGGGTCCCAGACTGTGAGAGGGCACAGACCGGCCTGAGGGATGCCCCCCCCCCAGTACACAAATTTGTGTGTGTGTGTGTGTGTGTGTGAAGAGAGAGAGAGAGAGAGAGAGAGAGAGAGAGAGAGAGAGGGAGAGAGAAAGAGGATTGTCAATACCAGTGAATACCAGTGTAGGCGACCTTGATGGCCACATGTACCCAGTTATTTGATTAAACGTTATTCCGCGTGTGTCTGTCAGAGCAGTTTTGAAAGGAATGAACATTTGAATCAATAAACTGAGTAAAGCAGTTTTCCCTCCCCAGTGTATGTGGGCCTCATCCAGTCCCAGGGAGGCCTGACTAGCACAAAAGGCAGAATAAGGGAGGCCAGTCTCCGTTTTTGAGGTGGGACATTGGTCTTCTCCTGCCTGTAGATTCGGACTGGAACTACATATCTTATAGGCTCTCCAGCTTGCTGACTGCCATTCTTGGGACTTGTTAGCCTCCACAATTATATGTGAACTAGGGGCCCGGTGCACAAAAATTTGTGCACTCGGGGTGCAGGAAGTCCCTCAGCCCGGCCTGTGCCCTCTGACAGTCTGGAACCCCTCAGTGGATGTCCTATGATGGCTCCAGTCTGCCAGGCGCCTTCTGTGTGTGTGTGTGTGTGTGTGTGTGTGTGTGTGTGTGACCACTGGGGACCTGCCCCCAGCCACATCTGAGGCTCGGAGCAGTCCTCCTGTGTGTGTCTACCTGCTGGGGGCCTGCCCCTAGGCATACCGTGGAGGCTTGGAGCAGGCACCCCCTCTATGATGATTTCTCAGACTCTTGCCCTCCCCTGCATGTTGTTTTCTTTTTTGAGCTGTGACCAGGGCTGGGTGCGGCCTGCCTCCCAAGCTTGCCT
>PVJC01044126.1:0-14240 GCA_004026665.1 Murina feae
TTTTTATTGATTACAGACAGGAAGGGAGAGGGAGAGAGAGAGAGAAGCATCAATGATGAGAGATAATCATTGATCGGCTGCCTCCTACAAGCCCCACACAGGATTGAGCCTGCAACCTGGGCATATGCCCTGATCAGGAATCAAACTGTGACCTCTTGACTCAACCACTGAGCCATGCTGGCTGGGCTTTCAGTAACTTTTTACTTAACTGTCTACTCCATGATTCCATGAGCTCCATTGGAGGAGGGCCTGTGGGCTGTTCACTATTATGTCCCTGGGGTCTGACACAGTACCTAGCATATAAAGTACTCAGATATTTGAATTGTTGAATGCAAAATTCAGTTAAAAGGCATTTTTATTGTGATGCTTTTGAGGAACTTCTCATCAACTATTCTTCCTTTTAGGAGGCATTCATTCATGCAACTGAAAGGCAATGAGGGTCAAATGAGGCAATGAGGCAACAGGCTACTGCAGGTTCCCAGATGGCTCACCCTTAAAGAGTTCATCAATAACAACAGGGCCCAGAGAGGGAAGATGCTATCATTTACTTTTGACATCTGTCCTATTAGCTTTGTGATTTTGATAAACACAAAGCACCTCCCCAAGGATGGTGCACACTCTTCTAAAATCCTTCCCTACAGGTTCTGGATATAGAGAGGTTATCCATAAACTGTGTCTATGGGCCAAAAATGCACTGGATTCCTGGCCACTACTTCTTGTGCTGTCTTCATGCTCACATTGCTTCCCTGGGGCCCAAAGACACTATCAGAAGAACTCAAGCCTGATCTTTGGCTTCAATGCACCTTAGAGAAGGGTCTTCCTTTTCTGCTCGGTCCCTTTATCTGTAGTTCAGGGTAGAGCTGAAAGAGTTACATGGAATGCTAATCCATCTGAAATATGAATTTAAGCTCTTATACCATATGGGAAGTACTATCTATCTCCTCAGCTCTCTTCATTACATATCACGTTGAAAATAAGCAGGCAAAAACAGTGGTTCTTTGCATAGAGTTATATTGTATATTTGGAGAAGGTACTGCCTCACCTGCAAGTTAATGGAAACTATGACAGGCTTTTTCAGAGATATGCAGAGGTTTTGGAAACCCTGAACTCTTTTTTTTTTTTTTCTGGAATGGGTTTTCTCCCTGTACAGACCAGTGCCTCCTGCTGAGGTGAGAGTTGAGACCTGGCATGGATTTTCAGTTGAGTGGCACAAGTCAGCTGAGGACTGTGCTTAGATCTGCTATGGGAAAGGCACTGGAACCAGGAGTGGCCAGGCTCAAAGGGGTGTTGCTGGAGTTCATCGTCTAGGCACTGCTGGGCATCAAAGAAGGTGATATTCTTGTCCTCTATTGCTTCACAGGGCGTCTGGTGGAGGGTGGACTCTTCTCAACCATTTTGGTCGTGGGTTTGGCCACTGTCTCATCCTTAGAAAGGAGAATGGATTCCTTATGTCCTTGATCATTCACCTCGGGTTTAATCCAGTGTAGAAAATGCTCCATCTTATTTCCCAAGCCAGCTTCTGCAGCTTCTGGAAGGGTAGGGCTCTTATGAATGTGAACTGCCTTTACCAGACCTAAAGCTCCTGACCCTAGACAGTGTGATCCTACAAATTTTTTTCCTGAAAAGTTTGGATCTGAAAAATGTGGACCCCTTCAAACGCTGGACTTGCAAAATTTGACCTAGTGAATGGTGGCCCAGTAAGTTGATCCTGTAAGGCAGTGGTTCTCAACCTTCTGGCCCCTTAAATACAGTTTCTCATGTTGTGACCCAACCATAAAACTATTTTCTTTGCTACTTCATAACTAATGTTGCTACTGTTATGAATCGAAATGTAAATATCTGATATACAGAATGGTCTTAGGCGACCCCTGTGAAAGGGTCGTTCGACCACCAAAGGGGTCACGACCCACAGGTTGAGAACCGCTGCTGTAAGGTCAGGCCATTTCAGCTCTAGACATTCCAGACTTGGCATTCTCAGGAATCCTTATTTGGATGAGGTCATTCAGCTGGCTCTACCAGCCTTGCAGACCATTCTTATCTGGACATTCAGCCTCAAGAAATCCTGGAGGATGCTCTAAGAACTCAAGGTGAGGGTGACTCTATAGATCCAGGCTTGTCATTGCTAGTCACTATTCTCAAGGCAACCATCTTGGTCAAACTAAAATTCTATTTGAGAAAGATCCTGGAGATACAGTCGGGAAGTCAGAGGCTCTGGTGGTCTGACTTAGAAGTGTCCCTACATAACCTTGAATTTGGGCACAGTAGATGTTCTTTCTGGTTGGGGAGAGCCTCTGTGTTGTACTCCCTTCTCTGTAATTCTCTGCTGTTTTGAGTTTCCCTGGGTCCTCTATTTTCTCGGCTGGAGTAGAGAGTTGTCTTTATCTTGTAGAGGCCTGGGGCTAAGGAGCCTAGGGCTCCTCCTGGCTGGGGTTGTTCACACTGGCCTCCAGCTGAACACAAAGCACCCAAATCTCTGTCATGTCCCCACTGAGTTGTGAGACCTTGAAGGCCCAGTGAGCAGAACATAAGGACTGCTCTGGAATTAGTTTGCTTCTGGTTCTGTGCTCCACCTTAGTTTATCTGCAAGCTCTTCTTTAAAGTGGACTCTTCTGGGGCACACAGGAAGCCTGGTGGGATGGGGAGTTCCTGGGGCAATGTTTTCCCTTGGTTGTTTAGACTCCTAAAGGACTCCTTGGCACAGCTGTTCCTTGAGATAGCCACAGTTCCTTCCCTGGACTCCTTTGTCATTATGAGATGTCCCAAATGTATCTCCAGGAATTTCTTTTTCAGGTAAAATTTTAGTTTGGCCAAGACGGGTGTATTTAGTGAACAGGGTACTAGGATCTGTCTGGCTATCCATTCACCTGTACTTTAATCTAGAATGTTCGAGCACTGTCTGCACAAGTTTCATCAGCATCCTGAAAGCATGGCCCAGGACTTATACATTGCTGCTTACGTGAGATTGAGTCAGAGGCTTTATTGGACCTCCAACAAACCCAGGCTCCATCTCTGTAATTTCTGATTGGCTACTGATTGCTGGGGCCATGACCTTGGAGAACGCCATATAGTAAAGAGACAGCACCCCTGACAGAAGGCCAAACTTGTCTCACTGACTCAGTTTCTCAGTGACTCCCTGCAAGGATACCCATGCAGGCGCTGATCAGGGCGATCAGTGACAGCATCTGGTGAGGTTTGTTGCTGCTGGTCAAGACCTATCAGTATTCAGGGTGTTACTTCCTGATCCATCTAGGGTCAATTGCTGCCTCCACATAGGAGTTTACTTTCTGGGCTATAAGGGAACAAAGTTGCTTCCGGGGCCCCTGAAATGCTGCAGACCCAGTGATTTATAGTTCCCCCCGTGCAGACATGGGCAGAATACCCTAGTAGATCTCCCCATTTGTAGTCTGGCTCTGCAACATTGCCTTGGTCAGGGCAAGCAACTGTGAACTGATCCTATTGCCACAGAGTATCAGAACAGGTTCCTATCCCCATTGGCCTCTAGGTCTGCAGACTAGGGGACACTCACACTGGTTAGTGTGCTGCTCCAGGGAAGGGCTGCTGGTCACCAGGGGACAGAAGAAACTGGATGGACTGCTGGATCTTCTGGAGCAGGCCCTCGCAATGGTGAACGGACCTGCTAAACTGACCCCTTCTGAAGGTGGAGCTCCAGCAGCTCTGGGCCTGCTCTAGGAAAACGCTACC
This sequence comes from Murina feae, assembly GCA_004026665.1. Classification (NCBI taxonomy): domain Eukaryota; kingdom Metazoa; phylum Chordata; class Mammalia; order Chiroptera; family Vespertilionidae; genus Murina; species Murina feae. Next base: position 3,703 of record PVJC01044126.1, read on the forward strand.
TGCCCCTTCGTGATTAAAGTAGGCTTTCCCAACAGGCAGGCCTCGGAGTCTCAGGGGACAGGTTGCTTAACACGCCTCAGGGCTTATGTTGCATGGTTCCCTGCATCTACAGAGATCTCTGGGCAAACAGCTGGCAAGTCCCACTGAAGTGGGAACTTCCTTTGCAGCAGCGCCACTCCAAGGCTTCATAATTGGTCAGAGTTTGAAATGGGACATTGATATGGTCCTGTTAATAGTCAGATGTAGAAGTCCAAATTCAGAAATGTGGGAAGAAGGTAGAGCTAACCGACAGTAGAGATTAAGGAGAAATCATTGAAGAAAAAGGGACTGGGGACTCCCCTTTTGTCGAGAGATCTCCAGGGGTGGACCAGGGACTGTGCAGAAAAGAGGAACCATAAAAAAAAATTAACTGTGTTTATGCTGCAGATAACACACTGAATCCTCAGTGTGTTGCTGAGGTAATGGACAGAGACCACTTAGTATCCAAAGGGTGAGTCATGGAGTTTGAGATTTGCTTTCAGTAATATTTGCTCTGGATTCATAGTGGATCCTTCAAAAACCCAGAAAATCTGGGTGGACTGGCTGACCTCCCATGGCCCCAGGGGCCCCAAAAAGTAAGCCCCTGTGTGGAGGCCGCAATAACCCCTTACATGGATCAGGAACTGACACTCTGAATACTGACAGGTCTTGGCCAGCACCTGCATGGGTACCCTTGCAGGGAGTCACTGAGAAACTGAGTCAGTGAGACAACGAAGGCCTTAGAGGCAGCATTATGATGAAAGAAAAAGTTGTTTCCCTCCAGGCTTGGAAACTATTCACGGTAGTGTGATATAAGCTGCCACAGGGCCTCTTCCACACATCTGGGAAGCCCTCGGCTATAAAAGGCATGAATTTATCTATCTGTATTTAAAGATCCCTCATGCCTTTTATGACACAGGAACAACAGGTGAAGGGAATGCAAGGCCATGGGGGTATTTTAGGTTTGTGAGCTTTGGGCTCAGGGAGGGAAAAGGAATTCAAGGGCTGCTGACCTTGTTTCTCTGAGACTTGTTCCGCGTTGCTCTTCTTGTTCTGTTGGTTCACAGGAATCCTGCACTCCTCGAGGCTTGAAGAAGATGGATCTCTTGCGTCCCAAAACACATCTGGTGCTTGAAATTCCTGCCTTAGTTGGTGGTCAGCCCAGTAATCTTGGATGCTGATTGCATCATTTGGCTGGGAAGCTGACTGGGTTAAGGATTTGTGATCCTTTAGTTGTGTCATTGAGGGGGTTACAGGTGGAACCGAAAGCTCTCTGGAGTGATGGGAACTCTGACTTGGATCAAAAGACAAATTAGACATGGACAAAATATCTAGGCAAGAGGAGTCCTGCGATAGCCTCGATGACGTGGGAGAGATGGGGGTGTTCTCACTCGCCAGCAACTGCTTAATCTCCAAAGCCATAGCATTGCAGATAGGGCAGGAGGGATCTGCACACAGGAGCCTTCGCACACGTCCCTCCTGAGGAAACCAGCTCTGGCTGGAAGAGGAAACATGGCAACTGTTACTGATGGGGTGACAGCTGCCTCTTTGGAAGCTGTGGCCTGAAGATTGGCCCTGCCCTCCGAGTCCTTCACACCCTGGGCATACGCCCCACCCAGTGTTTACTCCCCTACTTTTTTTTTTCCTAAGAAATTGCCACTTGGCAAGTTATTGTGTGCTGAGGCTTGTTGGGCAAGGTTTCAGACAACCCCTGAGTGACTGAGAGGTGGGCTGAGCAGCTTAACCAGAGATGGGAACAAAGAATGGGGGAGCCAACGTTAGCTGATGGCATCACCAGGGCCATCACCAGGTAGAACTTGGGCTCCGTCTCATTTAAGGCAAGAAGGCCACGGCCTGGTAGTTAGTATTTCCAAGCTGTGGAAAATGAGGTACTCGTGAGAACTCCGCATTCTAGGGACTCTGATGAGTAGCTATATCTATAAATAACATCTCTTGGGAGCCCATCTCATTCTCTAGGGATTTTAAGAAGAGGATGAGATGACAAGCTCCTGGCTGGGGGCTGTCTCAGGAACTGGGCTCCCTGAAGACACAACCAGAGGAGGTAATGTCAGCAAGGTCTAGGGGACTGCCCTTAAAGGGTGTAGCTGTAAGAATATGAGAGTGATTACTTATGTATGCACTTATTTATCCATTCTCTTGGCTGAATAACTTGTCTCATGGCTGAGTGCAGATCCACGTAGAGCTTTTTATGAATTAAGTACAAGTCAAATTCTGAGCTCGAGGAGCACTGTGAGCTTAGCCCAGAGCAGAACTAGGACTCCTCCTCCTGAGATATGTGAGGCCTCCCTTGCCCTGGCAACCCCCTCAACCAACGTTCCAGCCTCGACTGTGTCTGACCTCTTCCTAGTCATCATCCCTGTCCCAGGCCAAGTAGAGAAATCATCACAGTTCAGACTGGAGTTGGAAGACTACAAAGAGCAAGTGATCACCTTTTCATGACAGAGAGCAGCTCCCATGGCTTCTCATCTTCTTTGAAGGAATGTTTTCTAGCTGAGAAACCAGGAGACAGTGTTACATGGAATAGGAGAGGAGTCAGGGACATACTATAGGAAGCTGAAGGTCAGAGAAACGTTCCATGGGAACCTTGCCCACAGTGGAGGGGAGTCAGAGAAGAAACTGGGACTTTACCTCTTGATGTTTTATCTTTAGTCCTTTGTTTGATTCTCCGTTGATGCTAAAAAAAAAAAAAAAGTTAGCGTATGAAACTGGAGTGTACTTTCTTTTCATGTCAAAATGAGACAAAACCTGCAAACTTTTTTCTATATACCAATTTTATACATCCTTTTTTCTTTTCCCTACTCTACCTTTTTCACCCCATCATTTCCTTTCTCTTATTTCTGATTCATTTTGAGGCACTTTCATACTCCATATTTCCACCCCCATTCCCTGAACAAGTTCTATGGAGAAATCAGAATGAGACAGGAGAAAAAAGTGGAATAGATTAAAGAATGGATGGTCTAGTAGCCAAGGGACTTCAGCCATCCAAGGCTCTAAATGCTTACCAACTGGCAGGGCTCAGTGGTTGAGCATTGACCTCTGAGTCACGAGGTCAAAGTTCAATTCCCAGTCAGGGCACATGCCGGATTTCAGACTCAATCCCCAATGTGGAGCATGCAGGAGGCAGCCAATCAACGATTCTCTCTCATCATTGATGTTTCTATCTCTCTCTCCCTCTCTCTTCCTCTCTGAAATCAATAAAAATATATATTTTTAAAATGCCTACCAACCAGAAGAATCACCACATTCATAGCCAATAAGGATACCACCATTAAAAAAGCAGGGAGTAAGGGTAACAAGAAAAATAAGGAAATAAAATCTCATTTGAGACTTAATCGCTTCAGTCATGGATATAGTGTTTCCCTACCCGGCAACCGCTCTTGTTAGGTCCCAACTTCAATCTTTGATGGTTCTTTTTCGCTTGCCAAATAATTAATGCAATAATGATGATGGAGCCATAAGTGTATAAGGGATATCCTATTTCCCACAGAACAAATGTAAGGTTCAACATGATCTAAACCTCGCCATCCTCCTCCTAGACTTTCAAGATCTTGAAACCTAATGATTCCATATTCTAGACCTTGTCATCTCCACCTCACAGAGGATGCAACCAGACCAACAGACTACATCACAAAGCCCTCCTGTTTCACAAGGAATGAGGATCATTACAGACCTTTATCTGTCTAGACAATGATTTTCAACCTTTTTCATCTCATGGTACATATAAGCAAGTTGCTAAAATTCTGCACCACACCAAAAAGTAAATATTTTTGCCGATCTGACAAAAAAAAAAAGCTATAACCTTGATTCATTCACACCAGATGGCCATTATTGCATTGGCTGTTGTCATTTTTAAAAATTTGACAATTTAAGGGAAAAGAGGTCAGTGCCCCCGACTAAAAAGTCAGGTATTGCATGCTTTAAAACTCTTGTGGCACACCAGTTGAAAATCGCTGGCTTAGGAGAAGCCCATGTGATTCGGTACTCAGGTGAGAGTGTCCGGTTGTCTGTATGGAGCGCAGGGTATAGGCCTAAAGATGCCAAGATCACGGCAGCATATATTCTTTTGTGCTCTTTCTATTTCCTATATCCTGATGGCTCATCTCCCCCCTTTAAGACAGTAGTTGGACATCTATCCCCAGGTAACGGAGCCTTTATGTATGCTGCACTGCCCTGTAAGAATAAGAGAGAGGTTAGGTCAGAGGAACCCCATAAACAACATCACCTGTAGTAAGAAGATAACTAAAAACACACACAAAAGGATAGGGCACCCTATGTCTTGTTAAGTCTTGGAAAGTGAGGGTTTTGATGTCACAGGCAATAAATAGATGGTCATGTGGGAAAGTTCAGGAAGAGCGCCATGTCTGATGTGGCAAGGAAAGGAAATAATTGCTGTCCTTTCAAATAACTTTCTAAGTTACTAAAAAAGGCACTTTCCATTCTGGTCAAGCTTGAGATGGACAAGAGAGACTGTAAAATGCCTTTGAGGGAGGCACATGAACGAAGCTTACCTCTGGAGCTTGGTTTTCCAGAATAGCCTAAACAGACCTTACAGCATCCTGTCTGTTCATGGAGATGGATTTACTGGCAAGATCCTTTATTAAGGACCATAAACTTGCGGCTCTTTGGTTGATTTCATCGTGGTTGGAATGTTTGGCTGAATGTGTTATGAAAATCTGAATTTGAACACATTTAGGCACAGCAAGTTTATTCCTGTTCGATTTCAATACCCACCACACTTACATCCACTGATTCTCATATTAATGTTAACCTTCATGGCCCTTGTGGACATTGTGACATGCCTCTAACACTCCTGGATTTCTGAATTTCCTTAAGAAGTTCTTGCCCTGCCCTAGCTGATTTGGCTCAGTGGGTAGAACTTTGGCCTGAGTACGGAAGGGTCCTTGGTTTGATTCCAGTCGAGAGCACATGCCCGGGTTGCAGAATTTATTCCCAGTAGGGGGCATTCAGGAGGCAGCCGATCAATGATTCTCTCTCATCATTGATATTTTTATCTCTCCCTCTCCCTTCCTCTCTGAAATCAATAAAAATATTCTTAAAAAAGAAGTTCTTGCCCTGATGAGAGTGGTCCTATCGCCCGAATATTCTTAAGCCCCAAATTTCTGAAAAGGCTTTTGGTCTTACCTCCAGCATCCATTCTCCCGCCTAACAAATGTGGTGAGTATGTCAAAGCACAAAGACATTGAGTTGTGTTACCTGCCTGCTTGAAAGACACTTTATAAATCTAGTTTTAAAGACAATACTAATTCACATGAATCAAGAACTAACCTTACCAGTTTGGAAAGAGGGGAGTAGGGAGTTATTTAAACAGAGGCCCGATGCATGAACATTCATGCACTAAGGGGGAGAGGGATCCTTCAGCCCGACCTGCCCCCTCTCATAGTCCAGGAGCCCTCAGGGGATGTCCTAGCCACACTCTGGCCTCCCTCTGTGGGAGGTGACCTGACTGATCAGGGGAAGGTGATGGCCCCATCACATTGGTGCTGCTGCTGCCACTGCTGGTCCGTCGCAGCAGCAGCAACCACCATCTGCAGCTTGCCTTAGTCTTGGCCCAGCCCTTGCAGCAGCAGCCACTGTGGCTTTGTCCAGAAGGACGTCCGGAAGATGTCCAGTCTAATTCGCATATTATCCTTTTATTAGTATAGGTTATTAGTATAGATGGATACAGAGTTTCTGTTTGAAATTATGAAAAAGTTCTGAAAAGGGTAATAGTGATGGTTGCACAACATGTAAATGTACTTAATGACATTGAATATACACTTAAAATGATTAAAATAGCCCATTTATGTTAAGTATATTCAACCACAGTTTTTTTTAAAAAAAGGCAAAAATAAAACAATCCTTAGCATGAGGGACTTTTTGCTAGCTATATGGAAGAATATTCTGAAAATGATTTGATAAAATATTGGGTAAGAGTATTTTTCTTGAGTATTATTTTTATGTAGAACAAAATTTTAAAAATAGATCCTTACATTTCATCCTTGAAGAAAGGATGAATTTGAGCCATTTTGACATCTTTTCTGAACTTGCAAATTCCATGGTACAGTAAAGAGAAGACTTTTTTTTAACCAAAGAGCACTAAATGACAGGTTAACAAAAATCAATTTAAAAGCAGCTTGCATCAGCTTTTCAGTAGCAGGTCAAGATACCTACAAAATACCTTGACTCCTTTTAAAAAATATATTTATTGATTTCAGAGAAGAAGGAAGTGGAAGAGAGAGATAGAAACATCAATGATAAGAGAGAATCATTGATCGACAGTCTCCTGCATGCCCTGCACTGGGGATCGAGCCTGCAACGGGGCATGGGCGCTAACAGGGAATGGAACTGTGACCTCCTGGTTCATAGGTCAATGCTCAACCACACTGAAGCCATGCTGGCCAGGCTAGTTTGACTCTTCTGTTACTTTTATTATTACTACCCAACCTGGTCCTGCTTCCTGCAGCTACTACTTCTCTCTATGGTGCTACAATAGCTCTATCTCCCATTAACCTGATGCAGCGTGGTGCTGTGTGGTATTTGGTGTCCTCCTCCTCTGGTCTCTGAATATACGTGCTTAATAAGCTACTATTAATCTCATAGGTCCAGTGTCAGTGTCATGCATTCAGCCATCCCCATAACTCTAGAGTGGGACGCTCTCCCTCACCAATGGGCTGTAGACGAGGTAAACAGAATACCACGTATCTTACCAATCAGCTCTTGCTTCCTGCAACTGCTTCCACCTTTTACTTGCAATTGCAATTGCTGCGATAGTTCTAAGTCTCAATTAGCCTAATCTTTTGCTCCAGGCAAAATCATCAAATCCTGCAGACTTCACACCTGCTACAACCAGTGCACTTACCCACAGGTACTTTCATCTCACTAAGCCATTAAAACCATCTGCTGAAATCTCCTCTCCAGCAACTCACACAGCCCTTGCTCCTCTGTCTCAGAGCTGTGGAGTTAGGATCAAAGATAACCTTATGCCTTTTGCAGAATTGGCCTTTAGAGCAAGTTACTGATTTGGGACTTGTTGGCGAAGGGTGCTTGAGTGGATATGACAGTGGAATCAGTGCCTTCCTAAACAAGGCACATTCCTGTAATGAAAACACTGTCATTTTTAATGATATGGGTATGGATCTTCACTTTTGCTCTTCCTGACTCATGGTTTATAGTGAACAGCAAATAAGATATATATATATATAGTGCAGGTAAAGTCTCTGACCTCTGGAGGACTAGAAAACTTTAAAGGATTCATATTCATTTATTTATAGAAAACCTATAAAGCTAGACCCAGCTTCCATTATAATGTTACAGCACTGCAATTACTGTAATAGAATTTCTCAGGAAACTGTTTACAATTTCTGATTCATATGAACCATGGGTCATACAGACATGCCACTGATGTTCGTTTGTTCCTCCAAGACAAGCCTTATGAAGTTTTGCTGTGTCTCATTCTCAGAATATATTATGGAACACCTTTGATATGCCAAGGTGCTCAGCTAGAGAGGCATAGTTGCTATTATTCAACACAACAATTTTTACATAAGTGTCTTTATTAACACCCAAGATTGAAGATTTACAGAGTGTTGGACTGGAAGCCCCAGAGCAGTGTCAGGCAGCAAGCCCATCAGCGCTCATGCAGCAGGTTCTCTACCATGCAGAAGTGTAGCAAGCAGCCAGGGGCACTAGAGGGCAGCACATGCCCACTCAATGCTCCTCATCTGGCGGACTAAGTGACAGGAACAGGTTCTCTGCTCCAGTGTCTTTCCAACTGGCCTTGCATCGGAATCCCTGGGAGGCTTGTGAAAGTACAGATTTCCTGGCCTCAAACCAGACTTAGTGAATCATAATCTCTATGGGCAGGATCCAGAGATCTATATATTAAGAATAAAAAAATAATCCACATACAAGAAAGCACTGGGCTCTAGATGTGTACTTGGAAGCAATTGGCCTCCAAAGAGCAACAGTCTCCCTCATCCCACCCAGTTTTATTGAGATATAATTGACATAAAACATTGTGTTAGTTTAAGGTGTACAACAGAATTATTTGATATATGTATATATTGGGAGATGATTATCACAGTAAGTGTAGTTAATATCCATCATCTCACATGTTACATTTTTTTTGTTGTGATGGGCACTACTCTCTTAGCAACTTTCAAATATACAATATAGTATGTATTCTTTTCAAGTACATATGGAGTATTTTCTAGGATAGACCACATATTAGGCCACAAAACAAGTCTCAGTAAATTTAAGAAGATTGAAATCTTATCAAGTTATTGTTTCTGACAACAATGGTATAAAACTAGAAATCAATTACAAGAAAAAAACAGAAAAACATACAAACACATGGAGGATAAATAACATGTTACTACTACACAATAAATGCATTAACAATAAATTAAGTAAGAAATTTTGAGACAAATGAAAATGAAAACACAACCCCAAATCTATGGGACACAGTGAAAACAGTCCTAAAGGAAAATTCATAGCAATACAGGCCTACCCCCCAAAATAAGACAAACCTCAAAAAAAAAAAATCTTGCCTAACATCTAAAGGAACTAGAAAAAGAACAACAAACAAATCCTAAAGTGAACAGAAGGAAGGAAATAATAAAGATCAGAGAAGAAATAAAATAGAATCTAAAAAAAAATACAAAAGATCAATAAAACCAAGAGCTGGCTCTTTGAAAAGATAAACAAGATTGATAAACATTTAACCAGACTCATCAAGAAAAAAAGAAAGAGGACCAAAAATAAATAAAATTCAAAATTAAAGAGAAGAAGTAATAACTGACACTACAGAAATACCAAGTATTATAAGAAAATATGATGAACAACTTTTAAATATGCCAACAAATTGGACAATGTGGAAGAAACAGACAACTTTCTAGAAGCATACAATCTTCCAAGATGAAATCAAGAAGAAACAAAAAATCTGAACAGACCAATTACAACCAACAAAATCAGAGCAGTAATAAAAAAATTCCCAACAAAAGTCCAGACCAGATAACTTTACAGTGTATTTTACCAAACATTCAAAGAAGAACTAACACCTATCATTTTCAAACTATTCCCAAAAAATTCAAGAGGGAACACTCCCAAGCTCAGTTTATCAGGCCAACATTACCCTAATTCTGAAGCTAGATAAAGATACTACACAGAAAATGAGAAGAACTAGAAAAAGAACAACAAACAAATCCCAAAGTGAGTAGAAGGAAATAATAAAGATCAGAGCAGAAATAGAATCTAAAAAAACAACACAAAAAACAAACAATACAAAAGATCAATGAAACCAAGAGCTGACAAAAATGGGGGTAAAACCCTCTCTTTTAGAGAGAGTGGAAGAGAAAGAGACAGAGAGAAACATCAACATGAGAGAAACACATAGATTGGTTGCCTCCTGCATGCTCCCTGACCAGGGCCCAAGTCAGGGAGGAGCCTGCAACCAAGTACATGCCCTTGACCAGAATTGAACCCAGGACCCTTAGGTCCACAGGCCAATGCTCTATCCACTGAGTCAAACAAGCTAGGGATATATTCCCATATTTCTACTGTTATAATAACAATACTATTTTGGTATGTCTCTTTTGCAAGTGAAATTACCATTTCCAAGAAAAATAGAAAAATTGTTGGTAGTCACCTAAATGTGTTTAGAGCAGCGATTTTCAACTGGTGTGCTGCAAAAAAATTTTAAACATGCAATAAATATCTGACTATTTAGTCAAGAGCACTGATCTCTCTTCTTTTTTGACTGTCACATTAAAAAAATGACAACTGGGGAGAAACAAGATGGCGGCATAGGGTAGACACCGTAAATGCAGCTGTGAAAAACTATTTCAGAAAAACCTCGAAAAGAACACACGGACACCACTCGCATCCACAGGACGGCTGGCTGAGTGAAAATCCTACAACTAGAGAAGAGTCTGAGACTCAGAGGAGTGGCGGAAGCAAAGTACAGAGGTACAGAGGCGCGCGCACGGGCTCGGGGAAGGGCTGGTACCGGAGGTCGCGGTTCTTTTCCAAAACGGTGAGAACCACAAGCTCCCAGCGGCTCTGAACTCCAGTTCCAGGCGAGTTTCTGAGGTCCCACAGACACCCAGAGAAGGGGGACTGATTAGCACCGGGAGGAAATCCAAAACGGGTTTCTCTCAGTGTTGTTTGCAGCAATTATCGTGGGACACAGAGACCTGGTGTCTCTCAGCGCAGCGCTGAAAAGCGCCATAGCTATTTGCTCCGCCCCGCCCGGCGAACTCCCCGAGGCCCCGCCCCTCCCAAGTGCTTCAGAGGCTTCTGTAGCAACACCTCCTTAAAGATACAGGAGCCAGCCCCACCCAGTGGCCAGAGAGGGACTAACCTAAACAAAACAGATCCACAAGGAACACACCCGGGGCAGATGCAGTGAGCATAAAAGCTCCACTGAAACAACTCTTGCCCCATAAGGGTGTCTCCAGCACAGAAGTTCTCCCACTGTAGACACAGCTGACTCTCATAAC
>PVJC01044127.1:0-14107 GCA_004026665.1 Murina feae
CTCCCCACATTGGGTTTGAGAAGGCACACACAGGCAGGGACAGGCTGCAGGGCCTTGCTTCTGCCCTAGCCGCAACCAGGTTTGAGGAGGCACACGCGAGCAGGGACATACTGCAGGACCTTGCTCCATCCCCCCTCCATCAGTGTAGCAAGTAGGCACTTGGGGGCAGGGCCAGGCAGTAGGGCCAAGTAGCAGGGCCTACCTCTGTGATCAGATTGTGAGCAGGCACACACAGACCCCTGGCAGCAAGCAGCAGGGCCTGCTCCTTGGTCACCACTGTGATCCAGTGATCCAGGAGCTGGCAAGCATGGCCAGCAGGCAGCACTCAGCCCTGGTCACAGCTCAAGGGAGAGAACAACACACAGGCAAGGCCAGGAAACTGAGAGATCAACACAGAGGGGTGCCTACTGCAAGCCTCCACAGTGTGGCTAGCAGCATGCCCCCAGCAGACAGACACACACACAAACACACACACACATGGCGTGCCTGCTCTGAACCTCCTGTGTAGCTGGGGGCAGGCCCCAGGCTGGAACACACACACACACACACACACACAGCACCTGCTCTGAGTCTCTGCTGCCAGACTGTGGCCATCAGTAGGACATCCACTGAGGGGTCCCGGACTGTGAGAGGGGCCAGACTGGGTTGAGGAACCCTCCCCCGACCTCCCCACCACCACCCATGCATGAATTTTGTGCACCGGGCCTCTAGTAATATAATAATGAAAGTGCTAAAACAATCATTTCACACAATCACTTCAGTTTGAAAGTAAAAATGAATTTGAGATTGACCTTCATTCCGTCTCCATCACCCCACATGAAACTCCATCTCTCTAACCCCCAGAGGACTGTTTTCTGCAGAATTGATAGCCTGGGAGAAAGTTGCTATCTTCACTATGTGGACATGTAGTTCTGTCTGTGTGCCTACCACAGCTGGTGTGTTTGCATTTAGCAGTGGAATTCTCAGTTACTGTGTTCCCCTCAGGAAAAATATGCAAATTGCTGTGGGCTGTTTTAAATGTCTCATTTCAATGGAAAGCATTCCATCTCTTAAATCAAAAACATCACATCCCAGTCACAACTTCTGCTCTTTACAGACTCCTCACTCTCTTATTTTCACTGATATCTGCAGTCCACCTCAGAGGGCCTGCCTTTCCTTCCTCCCTTTCTCTCTTGTATCTGGGCTAAGTCTTGTGGCCTATCCCTTCAAATATTCTCTCATTAACATCTATTTGCCTTGACTGTCAGTTTCCCTTCCAAAGCATAAGGATTGAAAATCCTTCAATCAAACCATTGATCTACTCCCTTCTACAACTAAGTTCTGTGAAAAAAAATCACACAGCCATGAAAACTGGCACCAGGGAGAAATATGTTTTCTAACTCTGATCAAGTCTTTGGAGCCAATCAACAGTCCTTTATCTCTAGTCTGCACTTTTTCTCATTACCGCAAATAACTTCACTATTTACATTACTCTTTCCCCAACTCCTTTTTCAAACCCCATCTATATTATTTGCAGCAGACTATCTTATTCTCTTCTTAAAACAAATCATTTAGGAAAAACTCTTAAAGCCTTATTTTGCTATGTAAGTATATCTACACACCTACACCAGCTCTATCACAAAGAATGAGATGTCTTGCCTCCTGCCCATAGCTAGTCGTGCAACCCATCTTTGACCTCCTCAAGTCCCTGCTTCACCAGTCAACTCTGCTTTCCCCTTTGATTCAGCTTCTTCCTCTTTTTTGGATTTTACTCACTTATATAATATATTCCAGCCTCTCCCATGTGAAAAACAAGCTTTCTCTAAACCCTGTGTGTCTCTTGCCCAATCTCGTCAGCTTCCTCTGACCTTTACCACCGAATTTCTTTGCTTCCCACTTCTTTGCTCACTGTAATTTAGTTTTTCTGCATCACTCTACAAAAACTGTTCTTGATGAGAACAAATTTGTTCATGCAATTTCTAAATTGCTATAGCCAACAGGTAATTGCCCACCCTGTCTTAACTTGATTGTTCCATGGCACTTGACATTATAGACTTTTTCAGGCCCTTTTCTCTCCTCTCCTTTATAATAACACTAGGGGCCCAGTGCACAAAAATTTGTGCACTCAGGGGGTCCCTCAGCCCAGTCAGAGCCCTCTCGCAGTCTGGGGTCCCTCTGGGGATGTCCACCTGCTGGCGTGCCTGGCCAGCCTGGGTTAGGGGCTGATGGTTGTTTGCAGCAAGGCTGGCTGGGATTTATTTAACTTCTAAAGTTGAAACTTTGTTTCTTTAACCGGAGCCCAGGTCAGGTTGCCCCTGACAATCCAGGCTCTCAGCACTTCCTTGAGCCCAAGGCAGAAAGCGGGTAACTGAGGTTTGTTTATCTTTTATAATTGAAACTTTATTGTCATGAGCAGAGGCCACAACCGGCCTAGGCAGACAGGAACCTTAGCTTCCTCCATAGCTGGGGCAAGCCTCCTGCTTATTCCAGCTCAGGCTGCCCACAGCTTCCATTGACCCAACGTCCCAGCAAGGCTGTCTGGAATCAGGTTTCTGGGGTTTATTTATCTTCTATAATTGAAACATTGTTGCATTGAACAGAGGCCCACCTGGCTTAACGGAAGCCTCCTGCTTATTCCAGCTCTGTGGCTGCCGGCCACCATCTTGTCTGGGTTAATTTGCATACAGCCGCTCTGATTGACTGGTGGGTGTGGCTTGACTGGTGGGCATGGCTTAGGTGTCTCGGAGTAAGGGTCAATTTGCATATTACTCTTTTATTAGATTAGCTATTTCTTGTTTTTGTTTTTGTTCTACCTAGTTAAATATTTTTGAAGAGTCATCTCCTATTTCTTCCACTTTTCAAATACCTGAGTACCCTCAAAGGCTCTATCTATCCTCAGGCCTCATGCATTCTACATACTAACCCAGTTTTATCTCTTTAGGATTTCAGCTTCTACCTGTACAATAACATCTCCTAAATCAACATCTATAGCCCTACTCTCACTGTGGCTCTAAGACCACAAGTGCATCTAACTAAAGGACAATTCCATATAGGTGTCCCATAAATGCTTCAAATTCAGCACGTTAAAAACTGAACTTGAACCCATAAGATACAATTCAGAGTTATAATGTGTTATAAAACCAGAATCACTAATGACATATACTATATGTCTTAACTTCGATTAAATCCTATAAGTTATCTGTCTTTCTGTCTATATATTTTCCTAAAGAAGTATGCTCAGAATTAAGTATACCAAAAGTTGATATTAAATATTTCAATATTCTAAGATTTGGGATAATATTTAACATTTATTTTTGCCTTCTTGCACTGCTCTAATTTTTATGATGAGTTTGTACAATTTTTAATACAATTTTTAAACTAATCTCATCTCCTCCTTTTTCTGTATTTTCTATTCACAAAATGGCACCATCTTCTAATTGGTTTCTCAAGTAAAAACTTTGGATGTTGTCTTTGACTTATCCTTGCACCTAATTCCTCTTGAGTATATCTTAAATTCATTCATTTTCTCTCTATTCTCACTGTCATGTCTTAATTAGGACTTCATTGTCTTCCACCTTAACTTCTGCAGTTTTCTTTTGCCTCTGTTATTATCCCCCATCCATGCCATTCTCCATACCATTTCAAAAGTTTATCTTTAAAACCCAAACCTGGAATGCCATATCCTGTTTAGAGTTAGTAGCTTTCAATCGCCTTCAGAATGAAATCTAAACTCCTTGGAATTTCCTAAATGATCTATATGATTTGACCCAGGTATTTTCAAAATGGTGACCTTGGGATCAGAATAAGGTTTCAATCTAAATTCTCCCTTTGCTCTCTGGTGACTCAGACAAGTTAATTAACTGGTCTGGGTCTGTTTCTTTGTTGCAAACCAGAGCAAATAATATTTGGCAGAAGCATTGTGTTAGGGATATTTGCATTTCAGTAGTGGTCATACTCTACATGTTCAATAAATGATAACTATTATTAATTATACTATTACTACTTTCATAATTTCTATATAGCCCCATCCATGAGAGGGAACAGTGTCCTATTTACCTTTTGTTTTAATTGTTGACACAGCTACAGATGTCTCCAATTTCCTACCCCCCTTTGCCTACCTCTACCCAGACCCTTCATTCCCTTCCCTGTGGCCCTCACCACACTATTGCCTGTGTCCATGGGCTATGCATATATGCTCTTTAGCTAATATCTTCACCTTCTTTTATCCAGTCTGCCTCACCCACTTCCCCTCTAACATCTGTCAATCCATATCATGTTTTCATGTCTCTTATCTTTATGTCTCCATCACCCATGCCTAGCACATTAAATGGATTCAAATATTTGCTGAACAAATAAGTATACATATTTTGGTCCCTTCTTTGAAGACAGTGGACTTTTGTAGGGTGACTGTGGGGTCTTTAAAAAATGTTAAGCTGTGAGGGTAGTATTTTGTTACACCAGTTCACGCAGATTAAGACACTGTGTAATGGAAAAATCATAATTTGAGGTCATTATATTAGCAAAGATGGGAAATTACACATAGAATACATGAGAATCTGAATGGATAAAATGTAATGAATAAAAATATTGTTTACTATTATATAAAATGTATTGTTGGTAACTGTGCATTAGAAAATTTGAAGAAATAGCCCTGGCTGATGTGGTTCAGTGATAAGAATACCGGCCCACACACTGAAGGGTTGCTGGTTTGAGAACCAGTCAAGGGCATATACCTGGGTCGCAGGTTTAATCCCCAGCCCCAGTCAGGGTGCCTGTGGGAAGCAATCAATCAATGTGTTTCACTAACATTGATGTGTGTGTGTGTCTCTCTCTCCTTTTCCCTCTTTGTCTTCTACTCTCTCTAAAATCAATGGGGGGAAAATATATCCTCTAACGAGGATTAACAAAACAAATACAAAAAGTAAACTTGAGGAAATAATTCACTCAGGAAAATCTACTTAAACCAGTAGTAAAACATAACAACAGTACTTTTGATTTTGTATAGAAATTTTCTTTCAGATGATCCAAATTAGTTCACATTCAGTCTGGATTGGTCCATCCAAATGTAGGAGACTGTGTAGCTGTTTAAGGTAACAAAGGTGACCCAAACATATGACACTCACTACTCTGAAATATAGTCAAAGTCATAACCTGCTCGGCTGAACATCACCAAGAGCAACATGACCAACTCACAATGCTAACACCTCAACAGGGCAGTCGGCGAGTATTGTCATTTCTTCCAGGTTAATGTAACAAAGACACCTCAGGTGTATAGAATCAGTATTGAGAGGAATAAAGCCCAGAAACTATATACTAGCATATAATACCTTCTTGGCCATATTTTATCATAGAAAAATTATTCCTTTTGGTAATGTGCAGATGAATAGTTCCTGTTTGATACATTAGAAGGAACTATTCTAGACACCAATAAAATGTGATTAATTTATATTTGGTCTGAAAATAATAAATAGTGGATAATGGAGACAAATTCTGTAACAGAATGGAGTGTTCACAAAGAATGCAAGAAGTGATGACGTGTGAAATGGGGTGCCCAGAGCAGGCTCAAAGGTGATGATATATGATGAAGTGCAACTGAGAATCCCAAGGAATGATGGAGTGACATTGGCAGTGAACTTGGAGTGGTGGATACCTATTCATAAGGTTAAAAACTTTATCTGAAAAGATTATTCAGATGAGCAGTAGAAAACTTGAAAATTCGTTGGGCTGAACTTTGATACAAGAATATTATATAGAGTGTTAGCAGCAATATTTGGCAACTAAATATTTAAACAGAATATAGTTGTCTATATTAATTTGTCTTAAAATTTATCTTGTCTTCATGTGATGGTAGTGACTTGTTGTAAGACTATAATCTGTCATAATTTAACTTCCAAATATAAATCATTTTAAAATTCTGTAATGGTATAATTCAATTTTAATAAATCCTGGACCTCAAGGATTACTAATGTATTCCTAAATCTCAGTTTGTTTTTGTTTTATTTTATTTTTCAATTACAGTTTATATTCAACGTTATTTTTATTAGTTTTAGGAGTACAGCATAGTGATTAGACAATCATGTACTTTACAAAAAGCTCCCCCCGCCAATATTTCCAGTACCCACCTGCCACCATATATAGTTATTACAATATTATTGACTATATGCCCTATTCTGTACTTTATATCTCCATGATTATTTTGTTACTATCAATTTGTACTTCCCAATATCTTCACTTTTTTCACCCAGTTCCCCAAATCCTCTTCTCTCTGACAACCATCAGTCTGTTCTCTGTGTCTATGAGTGTGTTCCAATGTTGTTGTTTTGTTCTTAGATTCCACAAATAAGTGAAATTATGTGATATTTTCCATTTTCTGACTGACTTATTTTACTTAGCATACTACCCTGTAGGTCCACCCATGCTGTTGCAAATGATAAGATTTCATTCTTTTTTATGACCAAGTAAATTCCATTGTATATATGTACCACCCGTTTTTTTTACCCATTCATCTATTGATGGACACTTGGATTTTTTCAATATCTTGGCTATTGTAAATAATGTTGCAATGAACACAGAGGTGCATATATGCTTTTAAATTAGTGTTTTGGATTTCTTTAGATAAATACCAAGAAATAGGATCACTGGGACATAAGGCAGTTCAATTTTTAATGTTTTGAGGTAACTTCATACTGTTTTACACAGTGGCTGCACCAATTCGCATTTCTACCAACAATGCACAAGGGTTCCAACAATGCACTTGCCATTTGTTGATTTAATTATGACAATCATTCTGACTGGTGTGAGGTGATAGTTCATTGTGGTTTTAACTCAAATTTCTCTGACAATTGATGACATTGAGCATCTTTTCATATGTCTTTTGGCCACCTGGATGTCCTCTTTAGAGAAGCATCTATTGCGTTTCTCTGACCATTTTTTAATTGGATTGTTTGTTCTTTTGGTGTTGAGTACATAGTATGAGTTCTCTATAAATTTTGGATACTAATCCCTTATCAGACGGAGGGTGAAATTTATGAAAGATTTGAATTTCAAAAAGACCATATGATTTGAATGCATCCCAACTCTACACTTAACCGTAGGACGTAGAGATTGAGCTGTCACAGAGATAGCCTTTTATATGTTTACAGGATGGATATGGAGGATGTAGGGAAGGATGAACAATGTCCCCTCTAACCTAATATCGTGTGCCATGTGTCGTACTATATGAAGCACAATAATCAGTGTAAACTGAGGAGAGATGTCACACCACTTCTTGGAATGCTCCTTGGTTAGCAGTCATGCAGACAACCAATAGCTGTGGTGGTCTGCCCCTTAGCCGAAGACAAACGAGGAAGAAAAAAATCCCACCATAGTCAAAAGACAGGAGACAAGCTCTGCCTAAATGCAAAGGGAGAAAGTAAGGGTTTACAATTTACAATTTAGGCCAGTGCCATTCATTATTTACAAAAAGGCTGTGGTGTTGTTGTTTTTTAATTTAAGAATATGCCGTATCTTGAAAATCTAGCAAGCAAGTGCTTTATTTGGGAGATAATCCTGAGAAACACTAGGAGAGAAGTAGGAAATGAAACAGAGAAAGAAGTTGGCCAATAAAGGGTCTGTTTCTGAGCAGGTTACAGCTGTTAGCAGCTGGAGCCCCAATCTCACTGAGGAGCCCAGGGAGTCAATGTAAAATATGCCTCAGAGATATGCTGAGCGAGAGGTACTTACCCTCCAACTCTCCTACTCCTTGACCAAGAGCTACTGCCAAGCACTTCCGGGGTGCCCTACTCACAGGCCAAATGAGAGAAGACTTTGCATGGAATCTCACATGTGTGCTGCACAAAGCTGAGAGTGGATGGGCATAGAAATGGTGAGTTCTAAAATACAAGCAGGGCATCAGCAGTGTTTGCTATGCCAAATTCCCATATGATTAGACTCCAAATGCCAATATATTTATCATCTGACCAAAAAATCAGGGAAGGGAGGGAAACTACCCTGGTATGTAAGAGAATGCTGCACGTAAGAAGAAACTAGCACATTATTTTTTTTTAAGAACACTTCCCCATTCTAAATGTCTTGGGCCTTTACAAATGATATTAGTTTAGAGGGGAGGTTGGCATAGTAAGACCTTTAGCCAAATCCAACCTGCCCACTGTTTTTGTCCAGCCCCCATGCAAAGAATGTTGTTTACATTTTTAAATGGTTGGGGAAAAGTTAGAAGATGACTATTTCATGACATGTGAAATTTATCCAATATTCAAATTTCATTGTCCATAAATATTTATTGAAACAAAGGCACACTCATTCATTTACATAATGTCAATGGCTGTGCTGTCAATGGCAGAGTTGAGCAACTGTGACACAGAACATCTGGTCTTCAAGGCTTAAAAGTTTTCCTATCTGTCTCTTTACAGAAAGTTTGCCAATCCATAATTTAGAATCAGACTCACTTTTAGAGAATCTTCATGATAGTAGAGACCCGCTGCGGGCGGGGGAGGGGGGGGCGAGTAAGATAGTTTCTTTAAGGAGCATCAAAACCCCTGATTAGGCTCCAGCAGGCGGTCTCTGAGCTCCTTGAGTAACGATGACTGTTAGTCTTCCTTCCTCTAGATTGATCAGAGCAAACAGATAATGAGAGTCTCCCACTACTGCCAACATAAAAATTGTGGTTTCTGATTAGTAAAATATGTACTAAGGAATAAGATTCTTACACATAGTGATGAAAATGGAATAAACCTTAAGATTTAGAAACCCTGTTTTCTCCAGTACAAAACGTAACACTTTTCAAACACCTGCCCCATTTTTAGTTTTTCCGGACATAAATTCGCCCTGGAAACTGACGTGTGAATGCTGGGAAAGGAGCTACTTTTGACAAAGGAGATGAAAAGATGCCACACCAAGAGGCAACTCCAGAGAAAAAGAGAGGTGAGAGGGGGCTTCATATTATTTAATCATCAGGCATCAAGCAAATAAATTACAGAAGGAATAAAGATGTATATAAAACGCTGAGCAGAAAGCAAAAGAATTAAAACTGGTCCCTCTCATCAGATCCCCAGGGAATCCAGTGTGCCAAGTTTAATCGGCATCTAACCACATGGTTGCTTGTTCAGTCACGGAAGCAAGGACGCTATAAATAAACCAGATCTTTCCCAGGGAGCATTACAGTGATCTATAAATCAGGATTTTGTTCTTCGGCATGCCAAAATCCATTCTCGAGGCCCTGTTTACAGAAGAACATCGGTTGTTCTCAGGGCACGCACGTCCACGAGAAGAAAACTTAAATACACAGGAGAAAAGTGTTCTTGGTAGTCACACAGCCTATGATAAACTTTGAAGTACAAATGAGAAGTGGAAGTGAATGTTAAACGTATGCCTTGTCCTAAAACTTCATGAAAAATGAAATGTACAAGAAAAGTTGGATCCCTGCCATGACACCCATTACAGTGTAGACTAAGGCTCTGACCTTTGGTGTTATACTTACTGTGTTTTTGACACATTTAGTCAATTAAAACGGGTGAAGTGTAATTTGTTTTTCTTAAGTTTAATACAGCATGTCAATAGAAGTTAACCAAAATTTATAGTTGGAACACTAAAGCTGCCACATGCACTTAAACAAATGAACACCATTTATCATGGTTGAAATAAAGAGAACATCACGGGCATTTGACTTTATACTTCACATAAGCGCGTTGCCAAATATAGGAAAGCAAGCTCCTTCTCACACTTCCATGAAAAAGACATTTTAGTTCACATTAAATATTGGTGTGAAAAATCTGGCAGATCTCCAGTCCTAAGGAGTGTTAACGTTGGCACTTCCACTGTGTACTTTTACTATAAATTGTTGTAGCGTTTATTTGACATGGAATACCCAAAGGATTGATGAGCAAAGAAAGGAAGATTTTTTTTTATTGTGCCATATTACCTTTTTCAGACATCTATACTAAGCCTTTTCATCTTCAAAGTCTAAACAAGTAGCCACCTGTATTCAATCGGTTTAAGATATTTTTCATGGAACTATAGCTTGCCTTTTTATAAACCCATAAAAGCACACATTTTCCATTTTATTAGTCAGCAAAGCAGTGGCAGATTTAATAATAAAACTTATAAATACAGTTTTTTTATAGACAGTCTAAATTTTTTTTGCTTATTTAAAATGCCACAAGAACAACCAAATTTATTTCACAGTTTCTGTCTCTATCTCATAGAAACAAGTAGCTACAATTTTGTGCATCTTTATATTTTAAAAAATTCACTTAGCACTCAGACATTTATATAGCAGCCTACAGACTCCTAAAGATTTAAGGGAAATGTGATACCATGAGGGAAAAATTATCTACTACAACAAAATACATGTATTTGATTTTGGCATCCATAATATGTATGTTATTTACATATAGCTACAGTAATCATGCACTTTGAATTTCTAACAGGAACTTAGAATGAGTTTGTGTGTCTCTTTTTATATTAAATAAATGTTTCCAGTTGTGACCACAAATAAATATGCAGTGCCTATGTAAAAATATAAGTGGGATATTTGAATAGATTTTAAAAGTTAGGACTGCCATGAGTTAAGCTGTAATATTTTGGGGCTAACATTACAGCATAAAAGAAATGGTTATATAAGATTTCAGATTTTAAATAGAAAATATAATAAATGCATTAATAATCATATTTTTAATATACCTAGTATCACCCTACTGTTCTCTCTAAGCACCTTTTGTGTAAGAGACTTTTACATTGGAGAAGAGAGGTTTTAATGTTTAATGCAATCAATTATGTTAACACAGTCAATGCTTTCAATGCTTGACTTAATCAAAGGTTATGTTTTTTACATTAAGAGATTACCATTAGTCATAATTATGACACAATTATCTCTCTTACTGTTTAGGTAGTAGGTTCACCCATTTCAAACTCACAGGACTAGAAGTAGAGCTTGAAATAGACAGATGCATATATGCTGTAGAGATTGATATAGATCTGGAAAAGTTTGCAATCAACTTTTTCTAAATTGACTGCCAAAAATTTTAAGCTTGCCCTGACCGGTTTGGCTCAGTGGATGGAGAGTCAGCCTACAGACTGAAGGGTCCCAGGTTCGATTCTGGTCAAGGGCATGTACCTTGGTTGTGGGCACATCCCCAGTAGGAAGTGTGCAAGAGGTAGCTGATCAATGTTTCTCTCTTATCGATGTTTCTAACTCTCTATCCCTCCCCTTCTCCCTTCCTTTCTGTAAAAAATCAATAAAATATTTTTTAATTTAAGCTTAATATTTCCATAATGTGCTATTATAGGTAAGAGGCAAAAAATATATAGTATATTATTCCATTTTTTAAACCAATATTAAAATATTTTAATATATGTATAACTATAAAAGTGTATGATATATGTAAACATATAAATGTAATTAGATGATTATAAATTAAAGTAAGCCAAGATACATACCAAGTTGCTAACAATTATACTTAGATTTATTCAGTTGACAGGAGGAGATGAGACAATGAACAAAAAGAAAACTGCATTTTTAAAAGGTTTCCCTACTAAAAGCAGCATTATTATATGATTACCTTTTGATAAACTATTTGGGTGTATGTGAATGTTTTTTAAAAAGATACACCAAGCACTCAGCAAATTGTTAATGGTATTCTTCAGATAATTACCCAGAAGTGGAATAGTAATAGATGCTGAATCTATGTTATAAACCAATGTAACCTCAATTTTTTTTAAGTTGATGGTACTTTTTTCTTCATGTGCAGGAAATCATATTGGTGAGAGTTGATTTTTTTCTTGCCAAAATTAGCATTCTTGCAAGAGAAATGAATCCCAGGAAATTATAAGATCTTTCTTTTAGGCAGACTTAGCAGGAGATAAGATTGGCCCAATCTTCTCAAAAATGACCCTGAGATAAATGGTGCCAATCTAGTGGCAAAAATCAGATAAAGATAAGGCCTTTTGCCTTCTCATACAAGACTGCTCTTTCCAATGACCTAAAAATAGGCATAAGCAAAAACAGAGCTAACTCACTTTAAGAAAAAGAGAGTACCTGTACACAAAATAATAAATGACAAAGGGAAAATAGGTGAGACTTAGAAAAATCATAAAACTCCTTATTGCATAATTCTATGACAATAAATTTGAAAACCTCAATACAATAGTGAATTACCTATAACATACAGTTATCAAATTTGACCCTCTCTCTCCAGATAAGTACTAGTTTTTTATAGCTGCCATAAAAAGTAACCACAAACTTAGTGGCTTAAAACAACACAAATCTGTTATTTTATACTTCTGTACTTCAAAAATCTAATGTGGGTCTTGCTGAACTAAAAAATCAAGGGCTACTTCCTTTTCTGGAGGTTCTAGAAAAGAACTTATTTCCTGGTCCTTTGTGTGTTGTCACAATTCCTTTCCTGTGGCTGTCTGAGCAGGGTCTCTGCTTTCTTATGATTATCAGCTGAGGGTCGTTCATTCTTCCAGAAGTAAACCACATTCCTTGGCTCGTGGTCCCTTACTCATCTTGAAAAGCAGCAACAGTGGGTTCAGGTCAAGTCCCTCTCACATTGCATCCCTCTGACCCAGCAGGAACAAGTTATTCACTTTTATGTTTTCAAAGGATGAAACAGTCAAGGATAATCTCCCCATCTCAAGGTCCTTATTCTGCCATCACATCTGCAAAATCCTTTGTCCCATGTAATATAGCATACTCACAGGGGATAAAGACATGGCTGTCTACAGGGCTCATTACTCTATCACAGACCCAAACACAGATTTATTTTCTTTTTTAAATCTTGGATCAATTTTTATAGGAGAAATGAGAAACGCCCTCAAAAATTACCATGTGTAATCAATTTTGAATTTTTTTTTTAATCTTCTTCACCATTATGGCCTGGAATATGGTCTATATTGGGAGCTAAATAAATAGTACTTGAATAAATTGGTGAATGATTTTTTAAAAATTACCGAGTGTAGATGGTTTCCCAGGGGAATTGAGCCAACCTTCAAAGACTAGACACTACAATGCTACTTGAATTTTTCCAAGCTCAGACAACACTTTTCCAAAAATGTTATTACAAAGGAAGTATAGTATCAATGTATAAACCCAATAAAATATTACAGTAAAAAAAACAGATAACAATCTCACTTTGGATTATCGAGGCAAAAAATAATCATAAATAAAATATTTGGAAATAGAATCCAACAGTACCTTAAAAATTAATATATCATGACCAAGTAAGATTTATTACATGAATCCAAAAGTGATTCAAGATTAAGAATACATTAGTATAACCACCATTTTAAAAGATCTAAAAAATTATTTGACTATTGACATTAAAAAAACCACACATTTTTTAAAAATTGATAAAATTGTATTTATCTCAATTCTAAAGCCAGCATATTACTTACCAGTAAACACTGAAAGCAATTCCACTAAAATCCAGAACAAGATAAAGATGTCTGCTAGTCTTTTTAATTGTTTAACACAGAATTGGACGTATTAGCTAACACAGTGAAATAAGAGAAACTAATTGGAGATAAGAGAATTGGAAAAGAAGTAAAATTATCTTTATCTGTACATGGTAGAATACTTTACTTGGAATATCTGGATCAATGCAAACATGATAATAAATGAAATAATTTCATAAGTTAGCAAGATGTAAAATTATGCAGAAATCTATAGCCATAAATAATAACTAGTCAGAAGGTACAATGATAGAAGGGAAAAATCAACAAAACATAAAAGTAAACATTTTGTAAATTAATAGTATGTACAAAACTAATACAAGTAGGATAACCAAAATCCTGAAAGACCAAAGTGAAATTGAATAAAAGGATGACAGCCCTTGCTCTTCACTAAGATGACTCGACCAAAAGAGAAAATAAAAAGCAACAACAACAAAAGGTTGTCAAGTATCCTTCTACTTAATATTTATATTATATTATATTATATTATATTATATTATATTATATTATATTATATTATACTAGGGGCCCAGTGCACAAAAATTTGTGCACTCGGGGTGGAGGGAGTCCCTCAGCCCGGCCTGTGCCCTCTCACAGTCTGGGACCCCTCAGTGGATATCCTATGATGGCCCCAGTCTGCCAGGTGCCTTCTGTGTGTGTGTGTGTGTGTGTGTGTGTG
>PVJC01044128.1:0-14207 GCA_004026665.1 Murina feae
TTCCCCCTGAGAAATATCAGTCCATTCCCCTTCCATGCCCTTACTTATATTCTATTCACCAGTTTATTCTGTTCATCAGATATTTCTATTGACTTGTTATATTCACTTGTTGATAGATATGTATTTGTTGTCACTTTGTTGTGCATACTTTTTATATTTACCTTTTTCTTCTTCCTCCTCTTCTTAAAGAATGCCCTTCAGCATTTCAAATAATCCTGGTTTAGTAGTGATGTACTCCTTTAGCTTTTTCTTATCTGTGAAGCTCTTTATCTGACCATCAATTTTATATGATAGCCTTGCTGGGTAAAGTAATCTTGGTTGTAGGTTCCTGCTATTCATCACTTGGAATATTTCTTGCCATTCCCTCTGGTCTGCATGGTTTTTGTTGAGAAATCAGCTGACAGTCGTATGGGTACTCCCTTGTAGGTAACTAACTGCTTTTCTCTTGCTGCTTTTAAGATTCTCTCTTTGTCTTTTGCCCTTGGCATTTTAATGATGTGTCTTGGTGTGGTCCTCCTCAGGTTCCTTTTGATTGGGGTCCTCTGCGCTTCTTGGACTTGTAAGTCTATTTCTTTCACCAGGTAGGGGAAGTTTTCTGTCATTATTTCTTCAAATATGTTTTCAATATCTTGCTCTCTCTCTTCTTCTGGCACCCCAATAATTCTGATGTTGGTACACTTAAAGTTGTCCCAGATGCTCCTTACACTATCTTCACACTTCTGGATTCTTTTTTCTTTTTTCTCTTCCAGTTGGGTGCTTTTTGCTTTTTCATGTTTCAAATCTTTGACTTGATTATTGCAAACCTCTAGTCTGGAGATGGATCTCTGTATAATATTACTAAGTTTATCGGTGGATTCTAGAAAATTCTTGAAAAACCTTAAAAGCGTAGTTCTGAACTCTATATCCAGTAGTTTGCTTTCCTCCATTTCTGTCATTTGTGACCTGTTTCTTTGTCTCTGCATTTTGGCTGCATTGATGGAGTGGTTTCTGCACTAGGTGTCCTATAGGGTCCAGTGATTCAGCCTCCCCAATCACCTGGGGTGGAAACTCTTGTTGTATGCCTTTGAAGGCTGAGTGCACAGTCTTGTTGCAGTTATCACTGAGAGGTATCACTGGGAGGAAGTGACCTGCAGGCCTTTCTCCTCATTGTTTGAGGTTTGGAACTTTTGGAGTTCTGTCCCAGCTGCAGTCCCTCAGGCTATGCTGCAGGCAGGCAGGCACACAGCTTGGGCGGGGTTGTAGGTGGGGTGGGGTGGGGTGGGGTGGGGTCTCAGAATCACTGGGGCGGAGCAACCTGCAATGGGTGCCCTTCCACTGACTCGCAGCCTCTCCCAGACCTGGAGCCTCCAAGCCCTGGGGTCTGCGTGCCTCTGAGTCCCCGAATCTCCACATCAGTGATCGCTGTGAACAGCTCTGCTAGAACGCCACTGATCTCCCACCCCGTTACCAGACAGCCTGCACCGTGTTCAGTGCGACCCCGGAGTTTATAATCTCCTTCCAAGCCACAGATTCAGGCACAGCCGCCAGCCTTTGCACCACCACTTCCGTTCCGCGCCTCCGTACCCCTCAGTTTTGGCACCGGGAGCCTCTACCCAGTCTCAATGCACTCCTTCTCCTGACTTCTAGGTGCAAAGCTTCCCCTCCCTTGGTTCCGGAGGATGGCCTTTCACTGTATAGTTGTATTTCTACAATTTAGTTGTGGAGGCTGCGCATCTAGGTATACACCTCATGCCACCATCTTGGTTCTCTCCGGAGCTGACTCTCAGCAGCCTTTTCCTCTTGAGTTCATTATGCAGGGACTCAATGTTTCTATCTCTTTATCCCTCTCCCTTCCTCTCTCTCTAAAATCAATAAAAACATTTTTTAAAAGACTTATAGGCAGTTAACATATGACACAGCCACATATCCTCACAGGCTAAGAATATCTTATATGGCCAAAACCCTGAAAAGTCACTCTGATCAACAAAGAAAAGATTGATGAAGAGTAAAACACAGCCCTGTGCCTTATGACAAGGAGAGGAGACCAGGTCCAGCAGACTGCATAGGCACAGACTCTGTTCTCGCTCTATTTCCCCATCTTGGTCTCTACCACTCCCTCACATGAGCCCAACCTCCTCCTAAAGCTTCTTCCCACTGCTTATATAATATTTCCACCTGGATAGTCCACAGGCATTTTATCTCAACATGCAAAACTGAGTTTAGCATCCCTGGGCCCTTGAAGGGATGAAACAGGTTCTAGTGAGGAAGAGGGGAGAAATGCACAGCCAGGGCATTCCAGCTGCATGTAGGGCTTGAGTTTATCTAGTCAAATCTCATTTGAAGCAGATAAGGCTACAGCCTAGAGAAACAAATCTAAGGGTCAAAGCTTAGTCACCAACACTAGGACCCAGGTCCCCTGGCCAACAACTCTGCTTTTTCTGCCAATAGACATAGAAGACTCTCCAAAGCTCAGTGAAATACCCACAATCTTCCCCTTCCCTAGACATAACTCAAGACACCCAACCACACCCTACAACCCTGCAGATTCCAAAGTGACCTGGAAGGAACAGAACAGGAAGTTGTGAACTTTGGCACCAGTTCAACACTTGGGACAAAACACAAGGGCCTTTGACTATAGGAAAAAAATAGGTTCATTGTCTTAGTGGGTGGAACAAAACCACAGCAGAAGCAAAGAAACCAGTTTTGTGCCAGAGATCAAGACGTGGCCCTAAAACATCAGGGTGGAGGGGGGGGGAGGGAGAAAGGAACACATACTTTAAGAAAATAGAGGCAATTATAACAATTCTTACTCACCACTGGGTTTGGATGTTTTGTTTGGTTTTGTTTTGTTTCCCTCACATAGTGCTTTGTATAACCTGTGAGTCCCCCTGGATCTAGGAGGGCCAGGAAAAGGCGTGGCTCTGTAAAGGGTAGAGGAATTAAGATGAGATTTAGATGACTACATTATGATACTGTTAGTAGAGAATGGAACCACTCTATAATTTCCCTAATTCGTGAAAGAAAAAAACAAAAAAACTCAGAGCTACACATCCACCTCTCAACAAAAGAAACAAACCCTCCTACAAAATACAGGGAACTGGGTTTGGGGAAGGGACCTTGCCCACCTTAGTGTTGCAAGAAACAGGGAGGGAAAAGGCAGGAAAGGTTGGGCTTTCAACGACAAATTTCATAAGCACATTCTCCACAGCCTCAAAGTCTGAGCTACTCTACCTAATTCCAAATTGCCAGAAAGGTTATCGGTTCGCCCCATAAAAGATCTCTAATCATCCCTAGCTGGCTTGGCTCTGTGCATAGAGCACTGGCCTGTGAACTGAAGGGTCCTGGGTTTGATTCCAATCAAGAGCATGTATCTCAGTTGCAGGCTCCTCTCTGGCCTGAGCCCTCATTGGGGCTCATTTAGGAGGCAACCAATCGATGTTTCTCTCTGTCTTTCCCTCTCCCTTCTACTCTTTCTAAAAAAAATAAAAAGGAAAAATATCCTTGGGTGAGGATTAAAAATAAAAGAAATCTCTAACCATATTCCTTGATGCCTAGAGACTCATTTCTTTGGGATCAAATCCAAAGAAATGGACCATTTCTAATGAAAGACAAAGTCTCACATTTACCCCCAGAACAAAATCTGCTGTGTCTCCCTCCCTGTCCTTGCACAAGCTGTTCTCTAGCTATAGCATTCTTCTTGTCTCATGCCCATGCCCTTAGCAAACTCAATGGTATGCTCCTCAGAGATCTTGAAGGGGCCTCCCTCTTCTTTGTTCCCACAGTTCTTTGAACATGCCTCTGTTTATAATATTACGATGTAATGTTATTTAATTTTTTATATTAAAAAAATAAGGTAAAGTATGAAAGAGAAAATAACTATTACCCAGATTACATTTCTCACCCACAATCTGGACTTAATCATTGTTTAACATTTAGGCATATTTCTCTCAGTTTCTTTTTCAGGGTGACAGACTATAACTTCTGGAATGCAAAGATTATACACTTTTCCCCCCAGTTCTTATAGTTCTGGAAATCAGAAATCCAAAACGGGGTCAATCTGGGCCAAAATCCAGGTGTCAGCAGAACAGTACTCCTTCTGGAGATTCAGGGGCAAATCTGCTTCCTTACCTTATCAAGTTTCTAGGGACTACCCATATCCTTGGTTCATAGCCCCCTTCCTTCTTCAAAACCAGCATTGGACCCGGGAGTCTTTCTCATGCTGCATCATCCTGACCCTGATTCCCCTGCCACCACCCTTGTGATTACATTGATCCCACCATCTCAAAATCCTGCAAAATCCCTTTTGCCACATAAAGTAACATTTGAAGTATGGTAGCAATCATCTCAGGTAGAAATTGTAGTTTAATTCTAACCCTGTTGTTTGACTTCTGTCATTTGCTTGCTAAAGTAATAGAAAAGTTATTTTGACTTTCTGAACTGTATTTGATTGAATACCCTATTGATTGTAATGTGAATATCCCATTGATTGTGATCTTACAGGTTTTAGAAAGCACATTCTTCTGTGATCCACCCTGAGAACCAGGACAGCACAATCACCCTAAAATACCTCAATGGCTACAAATAACACATTCCAGTTGACTCAGTGGTCATAAGGCTCAATGGCTCCAGATAATGCATTCCTGACAACTCAGGGGTCACAAGACCCACGGCTCTAGGCAATGTGTGCCCTTTGATTCAGTGATCTAGAAACCCAAAACTATAATTTAACTAAGATGCTCAATTCTGCTTTGGTAACTGCTTTTTGCAAACCAGGTTCCTCATTCCAAACCCAAAGATGTAATGGATACCTTGTGATTTTTGCCTATATAAATCTTGTGTTGCGGGCATATTATCACTGTGAGATTTGAGGTGCATTGCCTCCTGGCAGTCCCAGAATTGCAATAAATGTGACTCCTAATTCAACTTCTTGAGGCGTCTTTGTGTGATTCTAGGGGTACATTATAACACATTCATAGGTTTCTGGGATTAGGATATAGACATTTTGGGGAGGCCATTATATGCCTATCCTAGTTCCTTTTTAAAACTTTACTCACAATCCAGCCGGTGTGGCTCATGGCTGGGCCTCGACCTATGAACCAGGAGGTCACAGTTTGATTCCTGGTTGGGGCACATGCCTGAGTTGCAGGCTCCATCCCCAGTGGGGGGCATGCAGGAAGTAGCTGATCAATGATTCTCTCTCATCATTGATGTTTCTATCTCTCCCTCCCTCACCCTTTCTCTCTGAAATCAATAAAAATATTTTTAAAATAAAATTAAAAAATAAAACTTTGCCCACAATAAAAATTTGCTTTACCTTCCTTCTCTTTTACTTTTCTTCTGATACAGAGGCAGGAGTACAAGCTTTGAGGTTAAACACTAGCTCTGTCACCAACTGGTTGGATGACCCTAGACCAGTCACTTCACCTCCCTTAGAGTTTTTTCCCATCTGTAACAAGGATAGTACTTACTGACAGTAAAAGAGTAAGTTAAGATATATAAGGCATGAAACATAGTGCCTGGTAAATGATGAACCCTCTGTAAACATACCTTTCCTTTTGCCATCCCATTTTCTCTCAACTTGTCCATTTCTCCTCCGTCTCCTTTCTCTTCAATGACTTACTCAGCCTAACCATTTAGCAAAGAAGGCCTACTACCCATTTCTTGTGATTCTGCTTGAATACTTCTTGGAATGGAATGTGACATGTACTAAAGGGAAAAAATAAATAAATAAATAAATATATATATATATATATATATATATATATATACACACACACACACACACACACACACACACACACACACACACACGGGGCCCGGTGCACAAAAATTTGTGCACTCGGTGGGGGTGGGGGGGTTCCTCATCCCGGCCTGTGCCCTCTTACAGTTTGGAACCCTGGAATCCATTGGGGCACACAACACACACAGAGGCCACAATTGCACCGATTTCCAGGTCACAGCCTCAGGGGCAGAGCTGGCTTGGTCCTTCCACCCCAGCGGCTGCCCTGCCGTCTGTAATCTGCAACCGGATCTATCACCAGCACCCTGCTCCTCCCCCAGCAGTTTTGGCCTGTGCGTTGTGCGGCTTCTCCCGGGCTGTGGCCTCCGCCATCTTGGCTGGGCTAATTTGCATACAGCCACTCTGATTGGCTGGTAGGTTTGGCTTACCTGTCCCGAAAAGACAGTTAATTTTAATATTACGGTTTTATTAGTATATATATATATATATATATATATATATATATATGTATTTGGAGAGGTCAAAGTCTTTTTATATTTGCATAAAACTTATATACAATTCCTTGTAACTTATACATGCCAGCCCCAATTCTGCTCTGTTAATTTATACATTCATTTTTCCTATTTCATCCTTCATCAGTCTTTCTCTTTACTCCTTATAAATAAGGATAGTACAGAGACAAAAGGAATGTCTGGGCCACAGTAGGGAATTCTGTTAGCAAGAATGCTATTTGCAGGAACTCTTTTCCCCTCCCCATGTGGGAGTCTGTGCTGTGGGACTCTTTCCCCCTCCCATGTGGGAGTCTATACTTGTTCCTCAATAAATTTCCATCTTTGCTATAAAAAAAAAAAAAAAAAAGAATGCTATTTGAAAGACAGCCCTGAAGCTTGTTTCTAGGCTTGGTTTTCAGCAAAACCATTTACCTAGAACACATTCACAGATCCACAAGGAATATAACTGTGACAGAAGCTGCACACCCTCTGATATTTCTGCTGTTAAATTAAGACATGTTGAATTTTCCAGAATGTTGTCCATGACTTAGTGCTACCTAATCCTTTCACTCCTGCAAGTTAAGTCTTCCTCTATCATCTTCATCTCCAGCTGGCCTCCCACGACCCTAGCTAGAAAATGCCTCTCTACTCCAGATGACCAGGGTGGCACCTCTGCCTAGTCCCATAATTACAATAGTTCACACTTACGCAGCACTCACTATGTGCCAGGTACTATCCTAAGGGTTTTATATGGAGACTAGAGGCCTAATGTACGAAATTCACATAAAAATAGGCCTTCCTTCCTCCAGTTGCCAGCACCAGCTTCCCTCTGGCACCTGGAACCCAGGCTTCCCTCCGGCTGCCAGCAGGCACCAGGGACCTGGGCTTCCCTCGAGCCCAGGCTTTGTCTGGAGGCTTGTCCGGAAGGACATCCAGACTAATTAGCATATTATACTTTTATTATTATAGATACAGTTTTCACACACACACACACAATGCCATGAGTATTACCATTCTGTTTTAACACATTAAAAAAACTGAGACAGAGAAATTAAGTAATTTACCTAACATTGCACAACTCCTCATCTCCCACTCAAATAAATGTTAATAATTTAATCTGGGCAGAGAATACACTAAGATTTCTGAGGTCTCCTGAATGAAATCCACCTTTCATTTTCAGGATTTGAAAAACAGTCAGTACTTTGTTTGTTTTCTGCCTTGCCCTTCGCATGTGCACCCGTTCGCTAACACCAAACGCACAGTTACACGTCCCATCATAAAAGCTTTTTTGAACATCATAATTGTGTTTATGGGCCTCAATATCTTTTTCACTAAATTGTCAACTATTTGCACAGCCATTCTCTGGCCATAAAAGGAGTGCACTTAGGGAAAGAAAGCATCATGAAAAGGAAGCAGGAGGTGGGAGAGTCCCTGGAACAGTCACAAAGGGGAGGAGATTCCAATCAGAAACTGTCATAAAACATACCCAGTGTTTGTGGCCTTTGGACAATGGCAGCCCCACCTGTCTCTTTCCAGGCCTGTTGGCCTCTGACTTCCTCCTCAGTCTGCTCTTCCTGGTCTTATGCTCTTAAACCAGTACTAGAGGCCAGAGACCTGGGGCCAAACCACTGTGTGCTGTGTGGGTGGAGGTGGCAAAAAGGGGAGTAAAGTGCTCAACTCAAAAGAGACCTGACTCACCTATGTACATAGCAATTAGGCAAGAAATAAGTTATTGGAGGGTTCCTATGCAGACTCATGGTTTAAGGTGTTTTATTAAGGAGCCATACTTCCTCAAAGCCATCTGACTGAGAGCAAAGGGCTGGGTGTGGGAGGCATCACAGCTTTTTCCCTTTAGAAACCCATTGTCCCTTCAGTCTACCTCTATTGGGTTGCCTTCCTCTACCCATGGGCCACTTATTTATTGAGTTGGGTTCTAGGAAGGGAAAAGCTTAGTTGAAGTCCTTAAAGCCCCAAGAACTCAATTCAATTCAAGAGTGACCAAACACTATTATGATGACCAAACACAAATATCTTTTATAGGCTCTGCAGGAAATTTTGACAGAGCCTTTGGACCACCCACAATCCCTTTGGGGACCACTGAACTACAAACCAGAGGAGGAAGAACATCCTGAATGTGGCACCTTTGTGTTTGCACCTCATCTAATGTGACCCTTTGAAGTAGGTACCATTGTCCCTATTTTGCAAATGCGAAGCCAAAACTCCAAGAAGTCAATTAACTTCTCCCTTATCTAAGAAGCTTTCTTTAAACATATATATATATACTTTTTTAAAATTGATTTCAGAGGGGAAGAGAGAGGGACTGAGATAGAAACATCAATGATGAGAGAGAATCATTGATCAGCTGCCTCTGCATGCTCCACACTGGGAATCAAGTCCAAAACCTAGGCATGTGCCCTGATAGGGAATTGAACTGTGACCTCCTGGTTCATAGGTCAATGCTCAAACACTGAGTCATGCCAGCCGGGTCAAGAAGCTTTATTAAACTACTAATGTCAGAATTGATTAAAGATGGAACCAGAATTCAAACTTACATATTTCTGAATCTAAAGTTCGTGTTTTTATGCCACATTATCCTACCTACCAGATTTCAAAAGAAAAGATGACTGCTTCCAACAGAAATATTCATAAAAGATTTCAGTGAAAAGACAGAATCTAAAATTGACTTTAGAATGGAGAATAATTCAGGAGGCTGAGCAGGAAGGCAAGAGTATTATAGGAAGAAGGGACATAATTATAATAAACTCATACATGAGAAAGTAAAATGCAGTTCAGGTCGAACAGACAATGGGAGAAGATTGGGGCCATGCTTTGGGTTTTTAATGGCAGCCTAAGGAATTTGAACGTTATCCTACAGATGATAAGAGTCACTGAAACACTTTGAGAAAGTCCAAAACATGACAAAATAGCATTTCAAAAAGGTTACTCTAACAGTATTAGGCAAAATGACTTACGGAAGTGGTTCTCAACTCTGGCAACTTATTAATTACCCAGAAGTTCTCTTTTCTCTTTTTTTAACTTTTCATTTTAACATTATTTTAGGCATTCAAAAATGTTCCAAAAATAGTCAAAGTTTCTATATACCCTTCATTCAACTTCCCCAAATATTAATGCTATAGATAACCACGGAACAATTATCAAAATGAATAAATTAACATCGATATAATATCAGGAGCTAATCTACAGATCTTACTCAAATTCCTTGGACCTTCTCACTAACGTCCTTGTTCTAGACAAGGAGCCAGTCTAGGCTCACACATTGCAGTTAGTTGTTTTGGCTTTTCAGTCTTCTTTAATCTGGGCCAGTTCCTCAGGATTTCTTTTTCCTTCATAGCCTTAACATTTCTTTAAAATATTGATTAGTTATTTTGAAGAATGACCCTCAGGTTGGGCTCCTCTGATATTTCCTCATGAGTAAACTTAGGTTATGTACTTTCGGCAAGAATACGACAGAAGGGAGGCTGTGCTTTCTCAGTCTGGCGTATCAGGAGGCCTGTGATATCAGTGTCTCTCATTACTGGTCATGTCAACTTTGAGCACTTGGCTAAGGTTTCTCCACTGTAAAGTGACTATTTTACCTGGAAGCTTTTTAAAACCAGCAACGCCTGGGCCACATTATAGGCCAATCAAATCAGGCTCTCTGGGGATAAGGCACAGGCATTAAATGCCCAGCTGGTGATTCTACCAGCATCCAAGGTTGGAAATCACTAGTTTAGACAATGGAGATTAAAATCCTAGAAAACTGAAAGGAATCCATTCCTTGGGTCTCCCTTTAAAAAAAAAAAAAAAAGGCAGTTTGTTCCAGGCAAACTGTGGACTTTGGCATGAGCCTGTGGTAGGGAAATGGAAAGGCCAAAAATCCCCTGATTGAAAAGACTGTTGTCCAATAAAAAGAGAAGGCAGAACCCTAAGTAAAGTGTCCAGCCCTCCTGGTCTGTTTCTGCTCCAGGCCTCAGAGAAACCTTTGCCTCAGTGAAAGCACGCATCATATAATTTACTGTCACAAGCCTCACATGAGCTCCTAATTGCCACTGAGGAAGGGAATTATGGATTAGTGATAAAATATACGGCCACACATGCAAAGATAAACACTTCTGGGTATAGCTGAATGAGTAATTCACAGAATCTAGGTCAGAGGTATGTGATCTCCCTTAAATAATCTTTCTCTCCCCACTTAGTCTTTTTGTCCTTAATCTCTTCTGAAGTAAGAGAGTAAGGACCTTGCTATAAATTTTACAAAATAGGAAGGTGTACACATTTCCTGTCTCCAGGCTGATAATACTGTGCTCAACTTCCTTAGTGTTATTAACTTGGGGTTTCCATAAAGAGAGTTCATCAACCCCTCCCGTGGAGAGCCATGTGATGACGTGCACACCAATGTCACCAAAATGTGGAGGCAGGAAGGAGCCTGACAAGAACTAGTCCTAAAGTATTCACCAACTAGCAGGATCGGGGGTTGCTGGTGCAGGAGCTGCTGGGAGGCAATAAGTGACAAAAGAGAAGGTAGTTCTAACACTCAGGGAGTACTAAAAAACGATTAATTCAGTTATCCCTCAATTATCCCTCTAGCCTCTCTAACGGTCTCACTGAGAGAGCTGACACATACTAGTAATTAAACACTAATACATGGGTAAAATAATTTATAGAAGGGTGGGACCAACAGGTCAGGAGTGGCTGGGAAAGGTTTTGAGAAAGAGACAGGATTCAGGTTAGGCCTTTGAAAGGTTAAGTTTTGGGAAAACAGAGACAAGGAGAAACACAAGCACAGGGAACCAGGTATGAGGCACCATTGTAGATGCTAATTTTGAAGGTGATCTCAGGAATGAGAGTGGGCCTGCATATGCCATTTATTCCTCTCAACCACTGTATGGGGTTATTTCAGAGGAGGATGATGATATTTAAGATGGTGAATTAACTTGCCAAGCTGGGTTGTGGACCTGATGAGGTTAGGAAGTAAGTATGTCTAACTCCAGAATCCTTGCCAGTACCGTTACCACTGAGAGAAGCCTGAACACAGTATGTTTAGGAAACAGAAAGGAATGGGGATAGTTACGATGGAAGACAGGGCTAAGAAATAGGAAACTTAAGTAACCTTTCTAAAGTGGGGTCATTTGTTGCACAGTCATGAAAACAAGTCAGAGACATTTGAACTTGATCTCTGGTTATAGAAAAACAACAGAAGGTTCTGGGTAACCAAAGTGACAGCTTGAGCAAAAACCAAAGGGGATGGTGGTAAAAATGGGAGTTCTAGGTTCCTAAGTTAAAAAGATACCAATAACAAGATTAAAGGAAGCCACATGAGAATGGATTAAGTCAGAAGCTTGGGCTTAAACCCAAAAAGTTACACACTAAAGTCATGACTATGCCCTGACCAGTTTGGCTCAGTTGATAGAGTGTGAGCCTTCGGACTGAAGGGTCCCAAATTCTATTCTGGCCAAGGGCACATGTCCAGGTTGTGGGCTCAATCCCCAGTAGGGGCATGCAGGAGGCAGCCAATCAATGATTCTCTCTCATCATTGATGTTTCTATCTCTCTCCCTCTCCCTTCCTTTCTGAAATCAATGGAAAAAAAAGTTATGACTATGTTAGGCAAGTCACATTCTCCCTCTAGATTTCAGTTTCTCTTCATTCATTAATCGAGTGAAGTGAGAATTAACCTCTAAATGACCTCTAAACCTTTGCTATTCAAAGTGTGGCCCACCAACTAGCAGTGACAGCATCATCCAAAAGTTTATTAGAAATGCAAAATCTCGGACCCCAAAAGAAATCAGATTTGTATTTAAACAAGATCTTCAGGTGATCCTTAAACACATCAAAGTTTGAGACACTTCTCTACAATGTCTTTCCGTTCTAAAATGCAATGGTTTCAGATTCAGCTCAACTGTCATTTCACCGAGAGGGGGCGGGGGCGGGGGGGAGGTACTAGTTCATTTCTTTTGTGCCGTTTTTTCTAATCCTAAATCAACTCTCAGATTTGCCCACATCCAGGTAGAGTTCTTAGAAAATACCAGTGGGGTAGTGCTGCCACCTTGTGGTTATGACCAATAAATGCACTTAATTTTCAAGTTCATACCAGTAAAGGAAGAGTGGGGGAAGGTTGGCAGAGTGGGTGAAGTCCACGTCATCAATTCACAACCACCCACAATGCCTGGAGGTAACTGTCAGAGTTCAGCCTGTATCCTGGAGTAATGTCACATTTCAAAGGGCAGTATTTATAAAACCTAATGAAATGTAGTATTAGTGGGAAACCAGGGTTCCAAAAACAAGCTCTGCCCTTGTAACCTTCAAAACAAAAAATCACTGTGACAGTTATTTTCAGACATCCAGCCCCTGCCTGAATTCTTCCAGGAAACTTGTAATTTTCCAAGGAAAGTTACTTTACTGTGACAGTTCTTTCTCATCCTGAGCCAAAATGTGTCTGATGAATACTCACCAATCCTTAGTCATACTCTCTGTGGGCACTGAAACAGGTCTGATACCTTTTTATACAACAGACCTTCAAATATTTCTGAATAACCACCATGAATCCATCCCATCTTCCCTCAGCCATTTCCCCAGAATGAAATGCAATATCCTAAAGTCCCTACACTCTCTGCCACTTTATTGTGGCCAAGTGAAGTGTGTCAACCACCGGAAACTCCAAATTCTAACCACAACAGCAGAGCCACAGGACTACCCATTTCCCCATTCTGAGTACTGCACTTATATTTAGAAAGCTTAATGCCATATCAGCTGATTTGAGGACACTAGTTTTTCCTACTGTGCTGCTGCTCAGTCATCCCATACCTGTGTAGATGTATATATTTTATTTTATTTTATTTTATTTTATTTTATTTTATTTTAAATATTTTTATTGGTTTCAGAGAGGAAGGGACAGTGAGAGAGATTGGAAACATTAATGATGAGAATCATTGAACAGCTGCCTCCTGCTCGCCCCCTACCGGGGATCGAGCTCGAAACACCGGCATGTGCCCTTGACTGGAATCAAACTTGGGACCCTTCTGTCTGCAGGCCAACGCTCTATCCACTGAGCCAAACCAACCAGGGACATTTTATTTTTTAAGAAATAGCCCTGACTGGTTTGGCTCAGTGGATAGAGCATCGGCCTGTGGACTGAAGGGTCCCAGGTTCGATTCCAGTCAAGGGCATGTACCTTGGTTGTGGGCACATCCCCAGTGGGGGGTGTGCAGGAGGCAGCTGATCGATGTTTCTCTCTCATCGATGTTTCTAGCTCTCTATCCCTCTCCCTTCCTCTCTGTAAAAAAATCAATAAAATATTTTAAAAAAAGAAATATATAGTTTGCACTGGAGAGACAAAGATGAATCGGATCTGTTTCCTGCCCTCACTGAGCTCTAGGTTATGGGGAGAACCAAATTCAAACCCAGACCATTATAGTTCAGTGAGAAACACCCTGACAGGGGTAAACACAGGCTTTTTGGCCCATCTGATAAACCTCTATGAAAATGTCCATTTTGGGTTTTCTGGGCTCACTTTTTTTCATTTCAAGCTCAAAGGGAAAAAAAGAATGCAAGTTCCTGGATGGTGCTTTTTTTTTTTTAATATTCTTTATTGTTCAGATTGTTACAGAAGTTCCTTTTTTTAAAAAACCTCATAGCTCCCCTCCACCTGGTTTCCCCCCTTGCCCGGTGCCCTTATCCCCCCCCCCCTACACACACACACACACACTGTCTTCATCCATAGATGTAAGATTTTTGTCCAGTCTCTTCCCATACCCCTCATGTCCCCTTTCCCCTGAGAAATATCAGTCCATTCCCCTTCCATGCCCTTACTTATATTCTATTCACCAGTTTATTCTGTTCATCAGATATTTCTATTGACTTGTTATATTCACTTGTTGATAGATATGTATTTGTTGTCACTTTGTTGTGCATACTTTTTATATTTACCTTTTTCTTCTTCCTCCTCTTCTTAAAGAATGCCCTTCAGCATTTCAAATAATCCTGGTTTGGTAGTGATGT
>PVJC01044129.1:0-14227 GCA_004026665.1 Murina feae
TGGAGAAGGAGAGGAGGGGAGGGAGGCAGATGGAGGAGGAGAGGAGGAAGGGAGACATATGGAGAAGGAGAGGAGGAAGGGAGACATATGGAGAAGGAGAGGAGGAAGGGAGACATATGGAGGAGGAGAGGAGGAAGGGAGACATATGGAGAAGGAGAGGAGGGAAGATTGCGTTCACACTGAACCTGTTCCCAGTTGACCCAAATCGGAACGTCACCACCAGTTCTTAAGAAGTAACTTTCAAAAGAAACCCTGTGTCTATGAGGCACTGGGCACAGCCCTTGGAACAGTTTGCTTCAAGTAGGAAGTGAGAAGTCGTCTGTTTGGGGAGAAAAGTGGAGGGACAGCCTCCTCTCTGTGGAGGACACACCGCTCCCCTGCCCCTGGAAACGCACAGTGGTGGCCTGAGAAGGTCCTCAGTGTCTCATCTTAGCAGAGATGCCCTGTGTCAGCAGAAGGCCGTGCGCCTCCCAGGCTTGCACATCTGTATGGAGGTGTTTATGCCCCAACTCCTTGTCACTAGCCATCCCCCCGGGGGAGGTAGGGCCTGTGCAGCCTCACACCTGCAGAGCCAGGGTGGTCAGAGGGAAGAGGCTCTCCCACATCCCCAAGGGCCACAGGAGGACACCCCCACTCAGCTGCCACATCTCCTGATTCTCCAAAAGACACTCAAGAGACCCAGATTTGAGGGAGAAATCTCTCAGTTTTTAAATGCAGGAAAGAGTCAAAATCTGGGGCTACGCAAAGGGGCAGTAAGCCAGCACTTTGTAAAACGTGAGTTAAAGCTGCAGTCTGCAAGATTCCTGTTTGCAATACCTCAGCCTCAGGTGATCATTAGACTGAAGTACCGATAAGAAGCAAGGCTTGGCTGCTGAGGAAAGTTGTTCTGCACTAAATGTTGTAAGTGGGGGTGGGAGGTTTCGACAACAGAGCCCCCCGCTCCCAAATCCTGGGGGCCAGACATCACGCAGCTGAGCAGGACCCAGACACCTCCTGCCCCTTCCACATGCACCCCCTGAGGGCCAGCAGGCAGGAGGGGCACTGCTCCACGCCAGCTCCTCCCCACGGTGTCACTGTGGCCCACTGTCAGCCTTCCTCCTGCCCCTCCCCGTCTGCTGAGGGCCAGGAATGGGTGCCATGAAGGGTGTCTCTGGGTCTTGCCCTGCGCCTCCCATCACCACCAGTCAGCCCAGATGCTGGGTGCAGTGCACACCACCACCTCCTCGTAAAGCTGGACCACAGTGGAATGGCTCATGCTTCTGTCTTGCTCCCCCCCCCCCCCCCCCCCGGCTCCTCCCGACACACACACACAGGCGGAGTGCAGGGACAGGCCCGAGCCGCACCTCAAGGGCATGTGGTCCATGGCATTATCTCAGCAGATGAGCATCGTCCTTGCAGGAGGGCCTAAGCCAGGATGCCCTCTGGGCCTGTTAGCCTTGTCCTGGCCTTGTCCATCACCTTACAGGTAGGTCACCTTTCCACAGGGGGCTGGACAGGAGCCCAGGCAGCTGGACTCAGAGGCCTTGTCCAGGGCCCAGGTGGGCTGAGCCTTGTAGTGGAGTCTCTGTGCACTGACTTAGGAGCCTGGAGACCCCTCAGTGCCCCTGCAAACACGTACCTGTGAGGTGTAGTCAGCCAGCACCCAGGGGAACACGGGGTACTGCATGTAGTCGTTGTGGGTCCTCCCAGCCAGTGTGTTGAGGTGCATGAGGTACTCGAAATTGCTGATGTCCCTTTTCTGACAGAAGAGACGGAGAGGTCAGGCCTGGTCTGGCTCTCAGCCCTGCAGGAGCCTCTGGCTGCGGGTGAGCATAGGCGGACGCCCCGAGGGCTTCCCGTGCCCGGTGCGCCAGCTGGTCAGCTCGGGCCGCCTATCCCACAGGAGCTGCAGCAACCGCAGGCTGGAAGCAGAGCCGCGGGACAGTGCGGCCCCGCAGCCCAGAGGCCAGGAGGAAGCATGTGTTAACTTTGGGTGTGACTCCCCAAAACTGGTTAAAACACAAAGGCATGTGGGAGAACTGACTGCGACGCGTACGCTTAGACAAGTGGAGGGGACTTTGTGGTCACAGCGATAGAGGCCTGAGTAGCAGCCCCGTCCCCTGGGCCTTTAGGAATTCTCTCTTCCCTGTCCTTTGAGATCACTCTCACCTTTAGGACCTCAGACAAACAGTCGCCGATGGAGACAGGGCCTGCATTGGGGAAAGTTCCCGCGGCCGCCTGGCGGCGGATGAGCAGCCACCGGCCAGTCCCAGGCCTTCTCTGCAGGCCGTGGTCTCTCCTTGCCTTGGCCTGCTCCCCAGTGACCAAGAGTGACCTTATGACCCTGGGCAGGCTCCCTTTGGGGTACCTATCTTTCACCCAGAACCCTGGGATCAGCTCAGCACCTCCCTGCTGGGAGCCACGGGTGCCTTCCCAGGACTAGAGGTGGGTGCTGTGTCCTCCTGAGTTGACATGTGTGTACACCTTCCTGGACAGAGTGTATGTGCACAAGGGCACATGTACATGCCACACACGCACTCCCAGCTGTGACTCCAAGGCCAGAATCTCCTTCAACCACCGAGATCTTTTCAGAAAATTATTTGGAGCCTTTTGGTAAATTAAATATAGAAGATCCCTCCGGTTCAGCCACATGCTGTCTTTCTCCATCACTGGGGCCTGAGCTATTTTCTGATTTGCATTCCTGACGGGTTTCCTCAAACCCAGAGTCCTCTGAGGGGGCACTGTACCTGCCACCTCTGCAGCATGGTCCTGTCGGAGCCGGGGTACCTCCTGTGGGACAGAAAACAATGCTGGTGAGCAAACATCTCAGGCATGGGGGCTGGGGGGAAGGAGAGGCGAGGCTGCTGGGCTGTGTGGGCCCAGGGCACCCAGGAGAGCCTCAAACTGCCTGGTACAGAACAAGCTCTTCTTGACCACCCGCCCTTCTGATGGTGAGGGTCTGGCAGCCTCCGTCACTTTTATGTGGCTCTTATGCCAGAATATGCTGCTGCCTTAAGTGCAGCCCATATAGAGCCCCAGCAAAGGGGCAGAGTGAGTTCAGAGGCCTCACATTTCACAAG
Source organism: Murina feae (assembly GCA_004026665.1). NCBI lineage: Eukaryota > Metazoa > Chordata > Mammalia > Chiroptera > Vespertilionidae > Murina > Murina feae. The sequence goes on from PVJC01044129.1 coordinate 3,060, forward strand.
GATTTCCCACAGACACATCTCAACCTTCTTTGTCCTTGTGAATATAATGTATTGACATTTGTGTAAGGTCTGGGGGCTGGGCAGACAGGGACCTTCAGGATTCCACCCATTGAGCTGGATAAACAACCCAAGGCCAAACTGCAGCCTTGATAAAACTGGTGCCATAAAAACACCCTCCTTAACGGCCTGGAATTTCTCAGGATGCCAAGGTGCAGTTGTACAAACTTCCTGCTTAAAAATAAATCATCCTTCACAATCTACTGCGGACAAAGCTGATTGGTCCAACAGCAGCATAAAGAAGTTTTGCCTGGCATGTGTGTCTGTGACTTCCCCGGCCTGTTCCCCCTGGACCGGAGAACCTCACCCGAGAGCATTCAATAAACATGATCTTTCGCTTTTATCATGCTTGTCTTGGTCAATTTATTGGTTTCTAGTCGGATTAAATCTCACATCTGGTGCTGAAACCTGGGAGCATTCAGTAAACGCAATCTTTTGCTTTTACCTGCTTATCTTGGTCAACTTATTGGTTTCCAGTCGAATTAAATCTTACAATGTGAATACAATATATGTATATGGTTAAATGCAAATAATATAGCCCTGGCCTGTGTAGCTCAGTGGATAGAGCATTGGCTTGAGCACTGAAGGGTCAGGGTTTTGATTCCCTGTCAAGGGCAGTACCTGTCAAGGGCTGTGCGTTTGCTTCCCACCCCTGGACGGGGCACATAAAGGAGGCAACCAGTCAATGTGTCTCTCCCACTCTCCCCCCTTTTCCTCCCACCCTTCCACTCTCTCTGATAAAGCAACAGAAGAAAAATCCTCAGGTGAGGATTAACAACAAAAAAAGCAAAGAATATAAAATAGGATTATAAAATAAAAGTTTCCAAACGACCTCTTCCATTTCTGTATGCTCGCCTGGTTTTTAAACCGGTGATAAATGGGGTTGTCTCCTCCGTGCAGGCCCCACCCGCCTCTCGGGCTGACACCCTGAGGAGCCTGTCCCTTCTCCAGCCGGGGGTTAGCCTGCCTCTGTGCTGGGTTTTGTCCTCACAGCTCATGTTTCCGTGACCATCTTCAGACACCCCTTTCTGGAGACTTTGTGTCTCTGCCAGATAAATTTCCAGCAGGGGAAACACTGGCTAAAAGTCTGAGCATTTTCAAGTTTTCCACATATTGCCGAATTGTCCTCTTAAAGGGCTGTGTCAATTGTTTCTACAAATACAGATAAGAAATACAAATTGAACCCAGACAACGCCACCTTAGACCAGCATGGCGGTGGCAGTGGTGGTGGTGGTGGAGGGAGTGGGAGGGACCCTTCTCCATGTGAAGCCCTCCTGCTCAGCAGGGATTTGCAGAGGCTCCCCCCCGCCCCCCACCCCCTGCCGGTGGGCTGGTGCCCTGGACTCCTTTTCCATTCTGTTTCTTTCCCCTCCATCTCCTTGCTCATATGTTCCAGCAAACAAACCCAATTGTGCCTCTTTCCAGCCATGTCTCTGCCTCAGTGCTGTTCAGGCACCACAGACCCCCACCCACACGCACTCTATGTCCCACCTGGCGGGCTGGGCCAGCTTCCTGCAGGCTCTGCCTAGACAAGGCCTGGCCGCCCAGTGCGCCTGGGGGGTGGGGGGGGGGGCAGCGCCTCCGCTGCCATCGCAGACAGCTGTCAGCCCTGCCCCTCCTCACACCGTTCTTTCCTTAACAGGTTCTCTATACACAGAAAGCAACGCCCAAGCTGGAATTTACCTCTTCCCCAACTGAGAAATCAGCTCTTTGGTCCATTTAGTCAAGTGAACAACAGAGAGAAAATGTGATAAGGTTTGTTTTTTTTTTTCTTTAGTTTGCAAAGGCTCACATGAAGATTGGGTTCTCCTGCTTCCTACCCCATCCCGATGGCAGGCCCTCTGACGGCCCTGACAAGGGCAGAGCCAGGCTGGAGACGTGGGGTCACTCCTTGGAAAGGACGTGTGCTGAGCCTCCCGAGGATGTGGAGCTGAGCTGCCAGCCTGTGGAGCTGGAATGGCAAATCCCAACCACTCATCTCGCTGTGTTGCCTTAGAAGCCCAAGAGAGGGGTGGAACTGGAGAAGCACAATGGGCCTGCCAGGGCCTGGGAAAGGAGAGCGAGCCCCTTTCAGAAGGTTCTAGAATGTTACCTGTGCCCTCTGTGACAGTGCCATCTGGTGGGGTGTGTGCATAGATAAAGGCACTTCACCATCCCCTTCCTCATTGCGTCGTCTATGAGCGCCAATGAAGACTCCTCATTTTGTTGCCATCAAAAAAGGCGCCATTACCAGAAGTGGCAAGACGCCTAACTGAAGGTGAGCTCTATTTTTTAAATGTTTTTAAAACATTTTTAAAAATATATTTTATTGGTTTTTTATGGAGATGAAGGGAGAGGGATAGAGTCAGAAACAACAATGAGAGAGAAACACCGACCAGCTGCCTCCTGCACACCTCCCACTGGGGATGTGCCACAACCAAGGTACATGCCCTTGACCGGAATCGAACCTGGGACCCCTGAGTCCGCAGGCTGACGCTCTATCCACTGAGCCAAACCGGCCAGGGCTGTTTTTTAAAACATTTTAATCTGAAGGCGACCACTCTTGAAATGGTCTATGCAAATTTGGTAACTATCTGGTAATTAGCACTTGAGCAGCTGAAACGCTGCGTTGTTTCATCAATACAGCGCACGTTTTAGACTGACCGTGTGGAGATGGCTCTCGGCTTCCAAGCCCCAGTCTGGGCAGCAGTGGCAAAGCGCACAGGCGCTGGGAGAAAGACCTGGGTCCAAGTCCCGCTCACCGAGAGGACGGAAACCCCGGGAGAAGAGGTCTCTCATCTGGGCCAACGGGAGCTGGGTCTGGAAGGGGGTGGACTCCGCCCCAGGAGGGGCATGAGTCTGTGGCACCTGTCCCACCGTTCACCTGCGCGAGGCTCCGGGAAGGGGTGACTTTGCTGACAGATGCCCAGGGTCAGTCTGCGCCATGAGCAAAGTTCTCCACGAGGGGCCAAGAGACGGTCCTGGAAACACACTCCCTCTACTTTCTTCCTCTTGAGAAGCAAATTTGCGTGCACCTAGTTCTCAAGTCTAGGTCGTAGGTCAATAGCAATCCACAAAGAGACAGATGCTGTTGCAAACCAGAGACGTCCCTGCCTCCACAGGGGGAACCTCCACTTCACTTCTCCAACATAGAGAAATCTTACAGAGTTCTAGACAATGCAGCAACAACAGCCATCTAAAGCACACAGACTGCAAACTCTCTTTCCCTAATATCCATGCCGAAGAGACGTGGAAGTGTGGGTGAGGCGGCCAGAGCACCCCAATTCCCGGCACAGAGCAGGTTCCGTGACCTCCCAATACAGCCCACGCAGGGCTGCTGCCAGAACCAGCCTTGAGCAAAGGCCCTGGCTCCGGAGACGAGCTCAATCCTCTGAAAGGAAAAAATAGATAAGAGCAAACAGGGTGACAACCACCAACAACTTCTGTTCCAGAGGCTCCTGACACACTAGTGGTTTGTCTACATTCGGAGTTAAGCTCGCGTTAGCTCACCAGTGTTACTGCATCCTGTGCCTTAGACACAATGTCGCACAAACATTGACGGTCGGGAAGGCCCACAGCACGTCACCTCTAGATGAAGAAATTGTGTGGCTTTAACTTTTATAAGGTCTTACACATCTGCATTTTAAAATGTATTTATTGTCTTGTGTATTTTCTTCCTTAAATATTTATTATTTATTATATGTGTTTTGTAATTTTCATGTTACTTATTTTCTAATTTAAAGTCTGTACTTTTATGATATTCCAATTAGAAATACACTATGTGGTAGGATTTCAGGTCATTAAAAATTATCTGCTTATCTTAATTTGCTAATTATTTTATTTAAAAATAAATTTTAATTTCAAGAAAGAGAGAGAGAGGTAGAAAGGGAGAGGGAGAGAGGGAGAGAGGGAGAGCAAAACACTGATTGGCCGCCCCTGCACGCTTTCTGCCAGAGATCGAGTCCGCAGTGTGGGCATTTGCCCTGACCAGGGATTGAACCCGCAACCTTTTGGTGCCTGGGCCGACACCAACCAACTGAGCCACACTGGCCAGGGCAGCTTGCTAATTATTTTAAATCTGTTTATTGTTTAAATCAAATGATATATTTTATTTTCATTTTGCATTAAACAAAAACAGTGGTGGGGTAATGTATATACACTCTTCATGTATTTAATATTTGCATTTAAAATTTTTATTAACTGTATTTCTAGTTTAATGATTTATTATATTTTACTTTTCCTTTAAAGTATTTCATTTTGCTTTTTTGTACTTTTCAAAATTATTATTGCTTAGATTAATTTTGCATTTTAAATTATTTATTTGTTAATTATTTTACTTATTTCCCGATTCTATCTAGATAGTACAATTTAGAGTATTTTTATTTTTTAATTTGTATATATGCATTTTCTAATCTTTCTACAATGTTATTTTATTGTTTGCATAATAATTTGAATAGCTACCCTTTTTTAAACAATATTCTCAATTTCTGGAAACATAATTTAAAGAACTTTTTTTTAACAAAAAAACTCTAAGTGCACAAATATATTCACGGCAGCCTTATCCAGGATAGGGCCAAGTTGGAAACAGCAGGGAAAGCCATGTCCACCAGATCCAGTACATATCATTAAAAATGATGATTTCAGGAACCACACACTGACATGACATTGAGAACAAATGATTATAAAATTGTATGCTTTTATGAGCTTTAAAGTCACTCTGATTTAATGGTGTGAAAATGTATGAAGAGCTCTGGCCAGTGGCTCAATTGATTGGAGAGTTGACCCATACACCGGAAGGAGTTAGGGCACGTACCTAGGTTTTGGGGTGAGTCCTGGTTGGGGTGAATATGGGACATAACTAATCTACTCTCTCTCTCTCTCTCTAAAAATCAATAAATATATCCTTGGGTGAGGATTTAAAAAAATAAAAACAAAAAGGGTGCAAAGAGAAAACTGGAAGAGATAAATAAATTCAAATAAGTAAACAGGTAAAAGGCAGCCTTATCAAAAATGAAAGAGCAGAAAAAACGATGTGGACAGATTACAAGGAAGTGTAATGACATTTCATGGGACTCAATGCAGTACAAGAGGCAAAGCTGGCATTTTCCCTGTTAGCAAGACCCACGTGGTGGTCGCCATGGACAGAGGCTCTGTTGTCCTGGCGCTGTGACCCTCCCACTGGGGGGGGGGGGGCAGTGCCCCACTGGGGAGACCTGTGCACCAAGCTGGGTGCCTGGAGACGCTTTCAGCCACTGTTCTTCCTTGCAGGCTGGCTTCAGGATTATGCTAATTACCTGCAGGGGAGAGTCCTGTTGCCAGGCGACAGCGTCTCACAGCTGAGGAGGAAGACCTGGGACAGGGTGAGTCTCTGTGGCGGTGGCCTGCATTTATAGACAATAGCTGCTTCAAACTCAGCATTCTCTCCTTTGAGGGAGCAACTTCGGAAGCGCTGGTTCTCGCTGTGCTTCACTTACAAACCCAGAGGCAAGCTAATGCGTTATTTTGGGAGGTTGAGGGGGGCGGGGGGAGCTGGGCCTAGCCTGCAGCTGCTGTTCTCAGGTGCCCTGTGGGCCTGGCCGGCCTGGGAGGGCCAGGTGTGAGTCCACAGGCTTCGGGGTTACTCCGAATTCTCCCTCCAAAGTCTGAGTCTCCCTGAGCATTTTGTGGCTCCACAAGTAGGTAGAGACTAGTGTTTGAACTGCTGCTTCCCCCCAACGGGAACTCCTTTAAGGAAAGTGCCCTGAGGATGTGGGCTCACCATCAATGGAGCTCACGGGTTTAGTCCTGCTCACAGTGGGGAGCTCTGAGCACAGCCATCTTTTGAGAAATCTGGAGGTGAACCCCTTTCACAAGCCATCTTGAGCACTGGAACCTTCCACAAGTGGTCCCGCCTGTCTACAATTGTACTCTTCATTTTTATATTCCCAGTGAGCCTGTCTCCAAAAACCAGATAGCACTGTGCTCCTAGCCCACAGGCGTAGGCAAATGCAATTCCCCACCCTGTGCACACTCGGCAGTCAAATGCCTGTTCTAGAGGCCTGGCTGGAGGTTCCAGACACTTTTTGGTGGCCCACATGGCTTCCTGTGTGAAGGCACAGCTCACTCCCGGGAGGGCAGTGGGCAAAGGGGTGATCTGCAGCCACACCAGGGGTCTTAGCAGAGGTGAGGCAGGCTGTGACCTGCCCAGTGAGTGGGTCTCCTGGGAGTTGTGGGAGAGGATCAATGCAGTGACTACTGAGCGAAGTTTGCATCATTTTCCCTTCAGAGATGGCCTCCAACAAAACGTATTTCTCATCCATTTGGCATGAACCCTGCTTTGAATTTAGTCCCAAGTCCTGGCTGTGAAAAAGTGGTGACTTTGGGGCTTTTAGTTCTACAATGTGTCTATCCTGCATCTCAGTGCTTCAGTCAAAAGGATGAAATAATTATCGTGAGATCACGTTAGCAAGATGTAAAAATATCAGATATACCCAAAGTCGGTCTTACTTAAAAATATTAAGATACATGAGCATGAAGCAGCAGATAAACTCTGTTACATAGTGATGATAATGATCCTACAACTGAAATGCTTGCAAATATTTCCATTAAAATATGGGTTACCATTATGTTTTTAATTTAGATATCCGCGGGGTGTCCCACCATGCTGTTTGATTCACAATGACTAGATTAAAAAATAATTAGAAAGTAGAGTCAAACCAACTGGCCCAGTGTTTCCCAAGTACAAAAACAAATTGTACAAGACAAGACAATGTAGTACATTTAGAAACTTCTCGTATTTGGCCTTCTGAGCTGCTCTTGTGAAATATAATCTGTTATTTGTCTATCCATCCAACTATCCGTCGATCTGTTCGTCCAGCCGTCCCACCATCTACTCACATCTCTTTCTGTCTGTAATTGCCAGCTTTCCTGTGCGTTGGCCCCGCCCTTTAGGACTCTGGGAATCGGTAACAGACCATCTAACTTGTTTTAGTTGAATCCAAAGATCGTCTCTTTCACACTTCCTTTGCCAATATTGACTCTCCTATTCAGTGAGCAGGCGGCAGTCTTTGCAGGCTCCTGTCAGTGCTCTGCTTCTAATGGCAAGCACCAGCTTAGGGCCCAGCCTGAACTCTGAGCCACACAGCATACCCTGTCCTCCACAACCAAGAGCAAGTAGCCCAGACAGGTCAGGTGATCCTGAGGAAAGCGTGGTGGGAGTGGGGCTTTCTGGGACCCAGACACATTGGGGAGGAGGTGAAGTGCATCCTGCCAGCCCCTGTGCAGCCTTGCAGGTGATTGGTTAATGGGCAGGCTCAGAGCCGAAGTTCCTGCTGGAGAGAAGCTCCTTAATGGAGAAGCGCTGTGTAGACAGCTCCAGGCTGCTTCCTCCCCATCACTCATCAGAGCTGGGATGGCTTCTACCTATGGGGGGGTGGGGGTGGGCAGGCTCAGCTGGACCAAACTGGCTGCGTCTCCAGTCTCCTGGAAGTACCCTTCCCTTCTAGGGTCCCTCGAACCCGCACTTGGTGTGTTTGCCCCTTTGAGCCGAACTTTACCGTATATAAGACACACAAAAGAGAGCCCGGCTTCGGGGTGCCCAGGGAACCCTGGTGGCCAGATTGGTAACAAGCTGGGCTTTAGCTCTTTGGGTGTGGGGACTGGCCGTGCTCACTGCTCAGCTGTGTAGCAGGGTTGATGTGTAGAGGCTCTCAATAGGCTTTTGAACGAGTGAACGAATAAAGGAACACAGGGATAAGCATCAACGTGGCTTGAGACACAAAGGACTAGTTAGGGTCACGGACAAAGAAAACGGTAGCGTTTGTTCAGGCCCATGGGATTGAGTTGCCAATAAAAGACGGCGCTCTGCACTGTGAGAACACAGGCATACGAACAACTATCCTTTGTTCATCGCAAGCGCCAATATACTGGGCATCTTGTCCTTTCCTTTGCTAAGTCTGGCTACGCACCATGAGGAGGTCATTGATCCACGTGATCAGGCGCCCTGATTAGTCCACCTTTTTAAAATTAAATTTTATCTCAAGTGCAGTCGGACAGTTTCTGACACGCCACCTGTGCAGAGCTGTTCCCCACAGTGTGCACACGTGCACACACATGGCAGACGTGTGCCACACGGTGCCCGCATGTATGCATTTGGATGAACTCTACAAGGCACAACAGGGCTGGAGGTGGGATGGGCATAAAAATGTTACAGATTTCCAAGCTGGGCTGAGAAGCAACTGTGGAAGAGACACAAGTAGAATAAACAGCCCCGAATATTTTCAAGTGTTTTTAAAGAAATTTCAAATTTACTTAAAATAAAATTGCCTTTTGTTGTGCAGACAGCCCTCTGAGCTCCAACACATGCACAGCTTCAGCTAACCACATGGCCAGCATGTAGGCGGTGCAGGCTCTCCAGCAGCTCACAGCCACTGCCCCACTGCCTGCAAAGCTTCCCCACCCCATCCCTGGCAACCATTCATCTGTCTCCTGTACCTTTCACTGTGGCTTTCCCAGATGCCATAAGTCTGCATTCCTTATGCAGACTTTTGAGATCGGTGTCTTTGCCTCAGCAAAATGCTTTTGCGATTCACCAAGTTGTTGCATGTCCTCCTCATGCTTAATGGTGTGCCGTTGCCTGGATGGGCCACTGTGGCTTTTTCCATCCACCCACTGAAACACCCCTGGAGGTTTTCTTTGTTTGTTTGTTTGTTTTCAATTATGAAGAGAGCAACTGTAAACATACATGAACCATTTGTTTGTATGAACACAGTTCTTGTTTTTCCAGGCTAAACACATACTTGGAGAAATGCTGGGTCATATGATAAGTATATGGTTAATTTTACAAGAAATTGCTACAGTTTTTCAGAGTGACTAACTATTTTGAATTCTCATCAGCAATATATGTGCACTCTTAGTTGCTCCACATCCCTGACATATCTTTGTACTGCTGGTCTTCATTTTTTATTTTTTATTTTAGAAATTCTAATAACTCCAGTGGTATCTGTGATTTTAATTTGCATTTTCCTAGTGACTAAGGACACCGGGCCACTCTCTGTGGGCTTATCTGCCAATCATATAAATTCTATGGTGAAATGTTTTATTAAATCTTTTGGGCAAATTTTTAATTGCATTGTTTACTTTCTTACTTTTGACCTTGAGTTCAATTTGTCAATATGTTCTTTATGGATTGTACTTTTGCCTAACTCAAAGTCATAAAGATTTTCTCCTATGTTTTCTTGTTAAAGTTTTATGGTTTTATATTTTGTATTCATAGTTATCATTAATTTTGAGTTAATTTTAAGTCATTTCATTAGGCTAGATACACTTTTGTTTGCATATGGGTAACCAATTGCCCCAACACCATTCACTGAATGTTAATTTTTTTCTCTATTGAATTTTCTTTGAATTTTTGTCAAAAATTAATTGACTATATTGGCCATAGTTATGTGACCTATTCCTAGACTCTACTGTCTGTTTCACTGATCTATATATCTGTTCTTTCACCAACAATACATATTGTAATTATGTGATAAGTTTTAAAATTGGGAAGCACAAATCCTCCAATTTTATTTTTTGTTTTGGATTTATAGTTCTTTTTAATATAAATTATAGAATCTCTCTCACTCTCTATATACACACATATATATATTTAGAACCTCTCTCTATATATATACATATATATTTAGAATCTCTCTCTATATATATACATATATATATATTTAGAATCTTTCTCTCTCTCTATATATAAATATATATATATATATATATATATATATATATATATATATATTATATATATATATCCTATATAATAAAAGGGTAATATGCAGATTGACCCTAATAGTAGAATGACCGGGAACAATAGGTCACTATGACATGCACTGACCACTAGGGGGCAGACGTTCAACACAGGAGCTGTCCCCTGGTGGTCAGTGTGCTCCCACAGGGGGAGCTCTGTTCAGCCACAAGCTGGACTGACGTCTGTGAGTGCAGCAGCAGCAGCGCTAGGGATGTCCACCAGACCTAAGCTGGCAGGTGGACATCACATGAGGGCTCCCGGGCTGCCAGTGGGCACAGGCTGGGCTGAGCCCCCACCCCCCCCCCTCCGCAAGTGCATGAATTATCGTGTATACACACACATGCTAATAAAAGGGTAATATGCTAATTAGACCAGGTCGACTGGACGTCTTCCCATCATCCAGGCCTTCTTCTAGACAAAGCCACGGTGGCAGGGGCTGAGACAGAGGCGGTTAGGGGCAATCAGGCCAACAGGGGAGCAGTTAGGGGCTATCGGGCCAGCAGGGGAGGGAGGTTAGGGGCAATCAGGCTGGAAGGGGAGGGTGGTTAGGGGTGATCAGACTGCCAGGCGGAGGTGTTAGAGGTGGTCAGGCAGGCAGGCAGGTAGAGGCAGTTAGGGGCTATCAGGCCAGCAGGCAGAGGGGTTAGGGGCAATCAGACAGGCAGGCAGGTGAGCAGTTAGGAGCCAGTGGTCCCGAATTGTGAGGGGCATGTCTGACTGCTGGTTTAGGCCTGATCCCACAGGATTGGAGAGGTTGCAGGCCCGGCTGAGGGATCATCCCCCCCCCCCCCCGCACAAATTTCATGCACCGGGCCTCTAGTGTATATATATTTTTATTGGAATTGCTGTTGGAATTTTTATTGGAATTGCATTGATCTTTAGACCAATTTGGGAAGAATTGACATCTTAACCATACTGAGTCTTCCAGCTCATGGTCATGGTATGTTTCTACAATTATTGAGATATATGCTTTCTTTCATCAGTGTTTTGTAATTATGGTCATAGAAATTCTGCACATTTTTTTTACTTATGTGAAATACACAAATGTTTTTATTTCTGAAGTATTACTATTTTTTACATTTTTTCATTAATAGTATATAGAAATGCAGGGGGCTTTTTTTTCTGTTAACCTTGTATCCTGCAACCTTGCTAAACTCAGAAAATTCCATAGGAATCTCTTTGTGGAAAAATCAGGGCATCTGTAAATTGGGACAGTTTTATTTCATTCTTTCTTATCTGCATGTCTTTTATTTTTCTTGCATTGTTACACTGGCTAGAATTCCAATGAAATAAAATATTGAGTAATATCTAAACTAATAAAAGTGAAATAGTAAAATTAACCGTTTCTTCGGGA
>PVJC01044130.1:0-14182 GCA_004026665.1 Murina feae
GAAGAAGAAAAAGGTAAAGATAAAAAATTGTGAACAACAAAGTGACAACAAATACATAACTATCAACAAGTAAATCTAAAAACCAAATGAATAAAAAAACTGATGGACACAATAAACTGGTGAATATAATAGAATCAGGGGCATGGAAAGGGAGAGGACTTAAATTCTTGGAAGGATAAGGGTGTGGAGGGGTGGGAGGAGATTGGACAAAAATCTTGCGCCTATGAATGAGGACAGTGAGGGGGAAAGGGCCTGGGGTAGGGTGGGAACCAGGTGTAAAGGAGCTGGGGTGGGGGGGAAAGAGGAACATCTGTAATAATCTGCACAATAAAGATTTAAAGAAAAACTTATGTGCATACATTCATAACCCATGGTCACAGACAACAGTGTGGTGAAGGCCTGGGGCAGGGGGCGGGTGGCTAGAAGAGGTCAATGGAGAGAAAAAGGGCCATATGTAATACTTTCAACAATATATGTAAATTTAAAAATAAATAAATAAATAAAATTTATGAAAGGCAGATGGCAAAATGTGGCAGGTAGACTGGGGAAAGAGGTGAAAGTAACTGCCAAACAGATAAATTAGTTCATAGTTTATTGTATAGTGATTGTAAAATCATTAAAACCTTAAACTTGACATACTCTACAGATGTGTTATTAAAATTCAGTGTCTTCTCACAATGTTATACCTATATTATTTCTGATTGATTTCAAGGTAAATAATTTAAAAACTTAAAATGGCATCCCAGTGGATATCTTTCCAAATAGAAGGAAGCTCTTTATTTTATCTAACCTAAATATCACCTCCAATGATCCAGTCAACTCCTTTATATTTTGCTGGTGAGAGAGTTGGATAGCAGATCACTATCTTTCCGTAAAGTAATTGGAACTGAAGTTAGATATGATCTTAAGATTGTTAGGAAGTTGAGAGGTTGAAAGTGATGAAATTCTCACAGACATATATTGAAGCTAGAGTTCCTGCATCAATATAGATTTATTTGAAGATATAACAACAGAGAAATATGAAGTAAATGAAAGGGCAGCAGATGTCTGATACAGTGCAAAGATCTTTGAGAAACTTTTTGTGGTTAGCAATTTTTTCATTTTAAATATTCACTTTTAAAATTAATAAATTAATAGTAATAAACTAATTCTGTGGTTTAATGATAATATCACTTTTGACCACAGAGTGTCCATAAGTGATGCATGGGTAGACTTATTCTCAATTATGTTTCTGTTTAATATTAAAAAATATAAAATTAACCTTAGCCAGTTTGGCTCAGTGGATAAAGCATCGGCCTGCAGACTGAAGGGTCCCAGGTTTGATTCTGGTCAAGGGTATGTACCTTGGTTGCGGGCACATCCCCAGTAGGGGGTGTGCAGCAGGCAGCTGATCGATGTTTCTCTCTCATCAATGTTTCTAACTCTCTATCCCTCTCCCTTTCTCTCTTTAAAAAATCAATAAAATATAGTATACAAAATTAACCATTGATAAATGATGATTTGCTATAGAAAATTTGACAACTGAACCAAAACTGGAGTTAGTATTTTCCATGTTGTTAAAAAGTATCGACAAAGGATGAGGTCTCAATACAGAACTATGAACCCCATAGATTAATCTATTAATCCCATTAAACGATAATTTTGCCTATGCGATAATATGTTTGTCATTGGATTTTTAGATGTCACGGAAAAAACATTGTCTTAGTCTTTTTAAAATCCTTCTAAACAGTACATTTATCTTAGCTACTGAGGGAAGATTCTTCTATCTCTTTACTGCTAAATTGCTCCTCCCTGTAGAAGGGGTGAATGCATTTGGTCCTTTGGTAGGTCAGTATCTTGTTGATATTGTTCAAAACAATCTATCATCAGGAGGTGCATTTCCTCCCCTCTTCTGTTTGAATGAAGCCCAATGAACTTTAAGAACAGATGTGTGAATGAGGAAATAGGTTCATTTCACTGGCTGTAGAGTAGGAATGTGCCCTCCATCAAAGTTGTATTCTCCAAACCAGTCTTTAAAATGATAATATTTTAAATCTTTTATCCCACACATATAAAGCTCTCACATTCTATGGAATGTTAGTCAGGCAGAATAAACATGCCCCAAATAGCCTCTGTATAATCTCCTTCCCTGTGTAACTTTCTTCTAACCAGTAGAACATGGAAATGTGGGAATATGATTTACATGTTAGATTACAAAAGGCTGATTTCCATCTTGCTAGCCAGCACTCTGTAAAGAACAAATTCATAATTAACATTAACTGTATATTATGAGTAATTACTTGAAGAATGTGCAGGTTCTAAGGGAATCTAACATGCTGTAGATGATGTTCCGGTTTCTAGCTTGGGTCACTGACTTGCTTTTGGTGGAATTTTCAGAGATGCGGGATGCAGAAAGTAGTTCAAATTTGGGGAAACTTTAACAATTTTGACTTTACAATTAAGTGTGATGTAGCTTCAGGATTTTCAAGTATACACATTCAAGCTAGAGTCATGTATTTGTAAGGTAACTGTGTTAAAATAAGAATATGTAGGATCTTTACAGGAGAGTGAAAAGAAGAAGCATGAGAATAAATTTCCAAATGTTGGTACTAGAAAATAGACTCACATAGGTACTTAATACGTTGAGATAAAAAAGAAAAGAGAAGGAGAGAGAGAGAGAGAGAGAGAGAGAGAGAGAGAGAGAGAGAGAGAGAGAGAGAGGCAGCATGACTCAAGTTGTGGAAACAAGATATTACCATGTATCTTTCAAAAATCTATATAATAAAAGCGACCTTTATGGCTGAATGACCAGAACGACCAGTCGCTATGGCGCACTGGCCACAGGAGCTGCCACCATTGCTGCTGCAGAGCCCAAGGAACCCCGGGGTCAGTTGTGTGGGGCCAGTTGCATGGCCACCGCCAAGGCACCAGTAAAATAGGAGGCCAGGGTGAGCGTGCAGCTTGAGATGAAGGCTCTGTGGGATGAATTCAATAAGTTGGGTCCTGAGATGATTGTCACCAAGCCTGGCAGGTCAGGGCACCCCTCTCCCTGCTGCGATCCTCCCCAGGTGGTACCAGACTCGGGCAGCAGGCTTTGGCACAATCCGTGCCAGTGAGACTGAGAATCCGGGTAAGGGGTGCGGCCTGGCCACCCGTAGGCCAGGTCCTTCGCTCTGAGTCCGGGCTCTTGCAACAGCCACCTGGCACCTCAGGCCAGAGGGTGCCGCTCGGGAGGCCAAGAAGGCGGCAGAGACAAACCTGGGGACTAGCCACCTGACCAGCAGCCCAGGACCCAGCACCACTAGAAACGGATGGGCTCAGAGCACTCCGAGCTGGGGGGGGAAGGCAGCCGCCTGTGAGGGGCCTTGCCACCAGCCGGCTCCCGCTGGATCCCACCTCAAAGGAAACTTTCGGTCTTTAGTTCCTTAGTTCAGTCTATCCTGCCTAAGAGGAGCAGCTGGGCACATTGTAGGGGAGAATTAAGGCTCTAAAACAGCCCTAACTGGTTTGGCTCAGTGGATGGAGCATCGGCCTGCGGACCGAAGGGTCCCAGGTTTGATTCTGGTCAAAGGCAGGTATCTTGGTTGTGGGCACATCCCCAGTAGGGGTTGTGCAGGAGGCAGCTGATCAATGTTTCTATCCCTCTCCCTTCCTCTCTGTAAAAAATCAATAAAATATATATATTTTAAAAAGACTAAACCAGTGTATTCTGTTCTGGGAAATTGCTAGCCAGTTGTCTTGGCCTAAATTCTGGGTGATTGTGAGGCCTGTCTCTGCCACTGGGGCCTGAGTCTTACAATTGGCCTGTATTTGTTGTAAGGGCCCCAAAAGAAGAAGGGGGACCAGTTTTTGATGCAATCAATTTGATCAACAAACAAAGGTGAGTGTGGGCTGTGTCTAATGTACACACAGAGACACCAGCTCTGAGTCCACCTGGCCAAAGGGAGCTCAGGGCCTATTTGCAGAGCCTTCTGGTGGCTTCTGTTTCCTTGATGAGGACCATGCTCAGCTCCAGCTCAGTGGGTCTTCTCCAGGCCCCTCCCCCCGGGGCTGACCTAGCCCAATGGTCCAGATCAGGGTGGACTGGCTGGACCCCACCTGTTCACAAATTTGTACACCAGGCCTCTAGTTATTTTATAAATCTTGTTTGAGTTTCTGCATGATATATTACTGTCTGTATTTGCTTTTTAAGATTTTTAACATGAAAATTGACCTACGTTTATTTTATAAATGATCTCCAATTTACTTGACCATGATACTGAGTTAATAAGTACAATCTGAAAAGTAACATCCTTTGAAACAATATTACCTTGGCTGGGGTGTCTTGTTTAAAGTAGAATGTCAGTGACTAGACATATAAGACTGAACATGTAATATGCTCAATGGAGCATAAATGTGAAATAATAAAAGGAATATTTATATATGTATATATACATATATATTTAATTTCATAATATATATGAAAGATGTTGGCCTCCTTTAACTAGAAAATTTCACTAAAGAAAGAAAACAAAATTTAGATTACACAAAATCAAGTAACTAACTAGAAGTTAATAAATAATGGCATCAGGAGTCATTGAGTTCCAGAACCCACAATTTAAAGAAAATTGCAAAGATATAATGTTAAAAGTAAATGAATGGTCATGTAGGGCTTTTATAAAATAGGATAAACTTGAGCTGTTTATTCAGATGTAAAGGATCACAGACACTAAGCACAATTTTTAAAAAAATCAACAGAAAAAGAATCCAATAGATGTAGAAAGTACATTGGATAACAGAGACAACAGACTCCAGAAATTAATGGCAAGGATAGTTTCAAGGTCACTGGCAGAGGGCATTCGTTTGACAAAGTGGAGGAAACTGAAGAAAATGCAATAAACACACTGAAACTTAAGGAAAAATAATAAGCAGAGTTTGTAATGCTGGACAGAGACAGATTCATTCTTCTTAAACCTAAGGCAAATTCATAAACATGCTGTAACTAATTAAATTTATTGCACAAACAATATATGCATATAATACATTTTAAACCATAGAGCATACAGTGTAAGCAAAAGTTAGATAAGCAAGAGCTAAACATTTAGGCAGAAGGTTAATGCAAGAGCCCATACAATAAACCATTTTAAGTCTAATTTATCTGATTTATAGTAGGAGACACATCAGTCTCCTTTTTTTCACTGAAGGGGAAAAAAACAAAAACCGTGGAAGCTCTTAATTACCTGTCAACAGAGAGAAGAGAATATAAAGATAAGAAAGAAAACGAAACTTTATTTTCAACCTTATTTTCTCCTTCTGTTGGCAAGAGGCTGTTGACAATTATTTGATTTCAGTGGAACTGCTTTGTTGCTATTGATTCAAATGAACCCCCCCCCCATGTTTGAAGATAAAGCAGTATTATTCATCAAGATCTGAATGTCCTCCAGTTGTCATATTAGCCATATGTTCATATCTGTGTTATCTATAGACATTTTCTGGAACATTAAACATAATAAACCATTCAAGCAAATTTGTGGTTATTCCATATTGATTTAGTAGAGAAATTAAAATCATAGTGCCTAACTCAGATAAATTGAATCAAGTACTCAGTAATTATTGAACTTCAGCATTTGGCCAAACATTAGAAACAGGGACAACATATAGTCTTCCACCTGCATAAAATAAAAACGTGAACAAAATAAATAAGTTTTTTGTTGGTGATTTTTAACATATTAAGCATCAGGCAACAATATCCAATGATTCCTGAGAAACAGGAAATAAATGCAATAAGCTCTATAAGCACATCAGCATATTGCCAGGAAAGAGTATGTAGGCCATGGCCAAGGCATAAGAAACCAAAGAGGAGTCCTCTATGTCAGGTTGATGCTGAGAGTACCAGGCCCAGTGAACCAAAATGAAAGGTGAGTCCGGTGGATGGTGCACACAGGCAGACTAAATAGCCATCTCATACAGTGATTAAAGAAAATTGAATTTATTTAAGGGAAGGGGATGTGGATAGAATACCCTAAAGGAAGGGCTGCACAGCACTGAGTCAAGGAGACATTAGTTCGATGACGGCAGAACCCAGGAGCTTGAGTTTCATCCTGATAAGCAGTCACTATCGGAAAACCTGTCCTCATTGGGTTTGGAGGCTGAGTCACTGGGCCTGGAATGCAGATGGGGTGCAGGTGTGTGGTCAAGTGCCTTCAGGACAGTTTCCATTCCTTGTTTGGTCTGACTCCTGCAGTCCAGAGAGTTGATCCTGGTCTTTTGTTCTCCTATGGCAGGAAGCTTATAAATGGCCATTAAGAATTGTCTTGCCCTACCATCCTAGACCTTTGAATTAGATAATTGTACATACAACTAGTCTTAAATATCCCCTCCCTAACTTAACAAAAAAAAGGTTACACGAATAATTTAAAAAAATAGAATCATAAAATAGCAAATATTAGAGTGATAGATTGAAACCTATCTCAATAATCATATTAACTGCAAATGATTAAAACATCTTAATTAAACACAGATTTAAAAAAAAAAAGACAAAGAAAAAATATCTAACCATACACTTCCTACAAGAGATATATGTTAGTTATAATGGCACAAATAAATTCAAGTAAAAGGATATCAAAAGATGCACCATAGTAATGAAATGTGGGGTGCAGGGAGTGGATCTCCCCTTTGCAGGTTCTTGGCCTCATGAAGTTTGAAGAATAAAATTCACAGGCTGAAAGGACTTGTTAGTAAGAGAGTGGAAATTTATTGAAAGCAAATACAGTCTCCCATGTAGGGAGAGGTTCCCAAGGGGGTAACTCACTAGCTTATTTTTTCTAAGGTTTTAAAGCTGGAAGTTCTTTGTCTCTTCATGCTCCCTTCCAATTGGACCCTTTCCCCATTTGATGACCCTGTGCTTTGCTAATTGGTCACTCTTTTGCAGAATATCAGCTTCAATGTCCAAAACCCACGTGGTGTCCCCTTTTTCCCCCTCATCTTGCAACACTCCTCTGTCTCCTGTGAACACAGGTTTCCCTCTCTCCAGCATCTGTCCTCTGTGAAAGTATGTTCCTTCTTCCCCGCACTCTGTGACTTTGCTTTCTCCTCTGTGAATGTAGGCCTTCCTCCTTCGTTATCCTGTGGCATTTTCTATTTATTCTCTGTGAATGGATGCCTTCTGGGGGGCCCCAAGCCCTCACCTATGCATTCCTCCCCCATGGGCCTTCTTTATTCCTACAACTCCCTAAACCTGCTTACTTTATCCCTAAAATTCCTTTCAGTAACACCACTAAAAATATATTTGTGAAGCAAAAGTGATTCAAAAACAAGGAATACTTCTGGATACAAAAATGAAAATTTCTTAAAAACAAAGATGTCAATCTATATATGTAAAAAGCCAGAGACTGTAACGTCATAACAACCAGAATGACTGGTCACTATGACACCTACTGTGGCCAGCAAACCAGCCCAATCAGGGGGTGAGGCCTTCCAGCCAACCTCCTGTGACCCCTCCCCCTGGTGACTGGCCCCTGATCAGACTCTCTCACCCTGATCATGGGCAGGGCCCCAGCCAAACACCCCCCCCCCCCGCCCTTTCCCCGGCCAGTCCCACCCTTGATCTCTTTCCCAACCCCAATAGAGGGCAGAGCTAGCTGTTCAACATTCTGAAGCCCCTCCCCATGACCCAGTCCCAGCCCAGATTGGTCCCCCCTACCCTGATCAAGGACAGGGCCAACTGGCCAACCACCCATGGCCCCACCGCCCAAAACCCCTCCTCATGGCCAGCCCCACCCCCAATTGGCTCCCCAAACCCAATCAGGGGATGAGGCCCACTGGCCAATTGTCTGCAGTCCCTTTCCCCAGCCAGCCCTGCTAGTCAACCTCCTGCCATCTCCTCCTCCTAACAGGCCCAGTCCCAACCCACCCACATTGGGGCCAGGTCAGCCAGACTCCACCTGTGCATAAATTCATGCACTGGGCCTCTAGAAAATTGATAATATAATAATCCTAAGCAATATTGTACCTAACAAGAGAGTTTAAAAATTCATGGTGCAAAAACTGATAGCATTTCTAGGAGAGTAAAACCGGAATTGCATTAGGAATTTCAACATTCTTCTGTCAATAATTGATAGGGCAAATAGGAATGTTAACAAAGATGTAATATATTTGAACAACATTATTAATACCAACATAATATTTATATAACACTCCATTAGAGAATATATATTGTTTTGAATACACATGTAATTAATTGTTAAGCAAGTAGACTAAATTCTGGATCATAAATGAACTCTTAATCAATGAAAAAGGATTGAAGTAAAGTACATGATATTGTCTAACATCATGAAATTACATTAAAAACCAATAAAATAAAATCCTCTGAAATGATCCCCTTCCCTGCCCACCATCAATATGTGGAAACTGAATATCCTACTTTACATAACACATGGGTCAAAAAGAAATTAAAGGGGAAATTGTAAAGTATTTTGAAATAGACTCAAATTAAAACATGGTATATCAGAATGTATGGAATACTGCTAAAATAGTAAGTAGTGGAAAATCTATAACTCTAAATGCCTATATGAAAAAATAAGGAAAACTCTAAATCAATGATGCATAACCCATTTTTAGAAACTAGAAACTGAAAAACAACATATAGACATAGTAATCAGAAGAAAAGAATAAATAAAGATCTAAAAGGAAATCTATGAATTAGAAAACAAAAGCAATAAAAATGAACTAAACAAGAATCTGGATATTTGAGAAAAAACAATCAAATTAATTAATAAATTAGAAAAAACAAAAAGTGGTTATGTATAATTTACCAGAAGTCAGAGACAAATCATCCCTACAGAGTTGATAGATAGTAAAGGGATAATAAGTATTCCTTCTGAACAACATTATTTCTAACAATTTGACAACCTAGATGAAATAGATTCCTTGATGATGAAAATACCAAATCTCACTAAGGAGGAATATATTAAAAAAGACAAATCCTATATAATAAAGGGCTAATTGCAAATGGTCATCATGCTCTCACACCCTCCCACCCTCATACTCTGCCACTGAGATTGCAGGACCTGAGGTCAGGGCAGGGAACTGATGCCATGCCCCCCACCTGGTGGGGCTTGATGGGGGTGGGTCCAGCCAGGTCTGGATCTCACGTGATTTCAAAGTGCACATTGGTGGACAGGGACTTGACTCTGGTTCCCCTGGCATTCCCAAGACACTGACAGAAGGGAGATTTTCATATATATTTTACTAATTTTCTTTCATCTCTGATACTTCTATTATAGAGAAAGGGCAAATAGCAATATTAAAATATTTCCTCTAATTATTTCCCTTTGGATGTGCAAGAATTTCATGCTCTGGGTCACTAGTAAAATAATAAAAGGCACCTCAGACACTGGGGAAAAATACGTGTAAATTATATGTGTGATAAGGATCTTGAATATAACTATATAAAACTAGAGGCCCGATGCACAAAATTCATGTGCAGAGTGGGGGTGGAGGGTGGTGGTGGTGTCCCTCAGTCCAACCTGGATCCATTCCAATCTGGAACCCCTTGAGGGATGTCCAACTGTCCGTTTAGGCCCAATCCCACAGTAGGATTGGGCCTAAACGGGCAGTCGGACAGCCCTTTCACAATCCAGGACTGCTGGCTCCCAACCTCTTGCCTGCCAATTGCTCCTAACCACTCCCTTGACAGCCTGATCAACACCTAACTACTCCTGTGCTGGCTTGATTGCCCCTAACTGCCTGCCTCTGCCAGGATGATCCTCCCAACTTTCCTCCCCTGCCAGCCTGTTCCTCCCCCAACTGCCCTCCTCTGCAAGCCTGCTCCCCCCAACTGTCCTCTGCTGAAGGTCTGGGTCCCCTGCAACTGTCCTCCCCTGCAAGCCTGGGTCCCCCCCAACTGCCCTCCCCTGCAGGCTTGGGTCCCTCCCAACTGCCATCTTGCTGGCCGTCTTGTGGTGGCCACCTTTGACCACATGAGGGAAGCCATCTTGTGATAGTCAATTTGCATATTACTCTTTTATTAGATAGGATAACTATATAAAGAACACAACTGAAAATAAAGAAGACAAACACACCAATTTTAAATATGGTCAAGGAATTTTAACAGACACTTCTCCAAGGAGGTTATACAGATGGCCACTAAGTACATGAAGAAATGTTCAATGTCATTAGTCATTAGAAACTGGAATGCTTATATTGCTGGTAGAAATATAAAATGGTGTAGTAGCTGGGGAAAATTTGTTGGGCAGTTTTGAAAAAATGCTAAATATAGAGTTACTGTATAACCCAGAAATGTATTGGCAGGTTTATACCTAAAAAAAATGAAAACGTATACCCATACAAAAACTGGTACATGGATGTTCATAGCAGCATTACTTGTAATAGGCAAATGTGGAACCAATCCAAATGTCAATCAACTGCTTAATGCACAAAAAAATTATATATAATGAACTATTACTCAACAAGAAGAAAGAGTAAAGTACCAACTTATGCTAAAACACGATACACCTTAAGAGTATTATAAGTGAAAAATATTATACAGAAAAGATCAAAAATCCCCAAGACCTTCACCATTATAAGATCCAATGATTCTACTCTAAGGGCTGTTCAGTATTAGTTTATGTGCTTACAATATATTTCTTATGCGTGTATTTCCCTTAGTTTCCATAAGTGTTGTTCTGTATTAAATATTTTACCTTTTTATACAATATGTTATTAATTAATTAGAAAAAACCATAATCTTGCTTATCCAATTTGCCAGAGCTAGAAGTGAAAGTACTTTAAATTTCTCAGCATTTATTCTCTGTACAGATAACCTATATTTGAAATCTGCCTTGACAGACCTCTGTACGTAGGCTTCTTCCTGTCTTCTTTGTAGGCACTGGGTCACCAGCTACCTGCCTTTCCGCATAGGATATTCAGTTCCCAATGTTGTTTTTTGCATATTTTTGTGAACATTTGGTTAGACTATTAATATACCAGTCTTAAAAGATCATGTAGCATAAAAAAATGTTCCCACCTCTGAAGATTTTACCTTGCATCTGCATCGACCGGGTGTGGTATTTTTTCTTCCTCTTCCACCAGGTGAGGAATAGGTCTTGATTTTTACTGGATACCTTTGTTTTCAAAAATAGCAAGTGAGCCAGATGGTAATGAAATAAATGCATGAATAGGTTACAAAACACGAGTTTCCCCTTGCAGGAATGAACTACTTCTAATTGGCTCCAATAAGATAATTTGCACCGTGGCATTTCATCTTATGTAAGAGACCTATAAGAGATTGTTTCAAGAACTAAGTGTGGGCTGTTAATTGTTCAGTTATATATAGAATTAAATTTCAATGTTTCCACCACTATAAGGAATAACAAACTTTCAATAAAATATCTCATTTTCTGTAGTCTCTTTGATTTAGGTTATGATGCTTAAATGACTGGTTTAGAGAGAGATGAGCAACATACTGAAGTCTCAGGACATCCTGTTCCCTTTAATTTCCTGTATTTGGGACCAATTTTCAACTAATTCCAATACGAGATGGCTAGTCCCACTAATGGTCTCCTTTTCTATCAATGTGTGGGAAAAGTTTTGACCTTCAGTAAGGTCATGCTATTGACCATGGTCCTGGAAAATAGTTTAACAGGATTCAACTCTATCTCCAGGATAATGGAAGGACAAAATTACCTTCTCAAGGCTGATTTTCATAGACTTTGGTTTTAAATGGCTAAAAACACTTGACCTCTGCTTCCTACTTTCTTATTTGTAGCATAAATTTAATGCTTGTTTTAGAGTCTCTGCAACTTTTCAAGTTTGTTTTGGTTCCAGGGCAATTGATCCATTCTTTTTCTTTACTAATGCACAGAAGATGACAAATTGATTTTATGGTGGTGCCTGAATATAGTGAAAGTCAGGACTGCTGATTCCAAGAAAAGCTGTCACTACTTCTGTTTCCTCAAACTATCTTGGTAATTTACCCTTGTATAACTTTTGTTCAGTTTATTTTTTCTTTCTTTTTTCTTTTTTTTTTTTTTTTTTTTTTTTTTTTTTTTTTTTTTTTTTTTTTTTTTTTTTTTTTTTTTTTTTTTTTTTTTTTTTTTTAGAATGAGAGTTACTAGCCTTAAAGTCTTAATTTTCATCTTTTGAGATAGAGATGGGTTTTTGTAAAAGTACAACCTGAATTAAAACATGTGGGGCCCTGTATAGACCTTCTCTTGTTTTTCCCTTTGATGAATGTAATGAAGAAACAGATTCATAATGTATCTTGTTCTTAAAGAAGGGTTCTGTGTAAACCAACCTTCCACTTGACTATCTGAAATTATTTTAGTCAGGATGGATCTTAAATTGTAAGCAAGCCATTCTATTTTTCTTCCATCCCCAACACTTTTAGAGAGTGAGTTAAAAAGTCACTGGGCTTTTGAGCTCAGGGTAGGACTATCATGGCTCTGGTTACTTAATTTTGCACTAAAGGAGAAGTGACTCCTGTGCTCCTTAAAAAGAAAAAAATAACACCACAAATGGGGAATATTTTTAAAAGCCATTCTTTTGAAATAAAACATATTATCGTTTGATGAAGTAACTACATGAAAAGTTCAGATTTGCATTTATTATTAAAATGAGGGGATTATTAGTCTACCACCAGATAATATCATAGGCAGAAATATCTACCTCTCTATGAAGATCATTTTGATCAGCTTCAATATGCAAACCCAGACTAGTTCAGTATTGTTTGTCAGAAGCACATGCATTATTTAAACCAATTAGGATATATGCACCCCTATGTTCATAGCAGCACAAGTCACCATAGCTAAGATTTGGAAACAGCCTAAGTGCCCATCACCAGATAAATGGATTAAAAAACTGTGGTACTTCTATACAATGGAATACAATGCTGCGGTAAAAAAGAAGGCGTTCTTACCATTTGCAACAGATGGATGGAACTGGAGAGCATTATGCTAAGCGAAATAAGCCAGTCAGAGAAAGATAAATATCACATGATCTCACTCATTTGTGGAATATAATGAACAACATAAACTGATGAACAAAAACAGACCCAGAGTCAGAGTAGCATCAATCAGACCATCAAAACTCAGAGGGAAGGTAGGGGAGGGTAGGGGTAAGGGGGAGAGATCAACCAAAGGACTTATATGCTAGCATGTAGGCCTATCCAATGGACACAGACAACAAGGGGGTGAAGGTATGAGTGGGGGGGGGGATGGGGGGAATGAGGGGAATAAGGACACATATGTAATAACTTAATCAATAAAAAATTAAAAAACAAATGAGCAAAAAAACCTACTTCTTTTTTTTTTTTTGAGAAGTATTCAGTCCCTGTCCCCTCTGTTAACAAATCTATTGTACCCAGTGTTATCTGGAATTGTCAGGTCTTCTTAAGGCATCTAATGAACTATGATTTAGGTTCAGTCCTTTTTTCAGAGAATTATTTGTAGATAGTTGGGAGAGAGAAACATAATATGTTATAAATGAACTTTTACATGTTTTGGAATTTGGTTCTTTTTGAGGAGTTGATTCTTATTAAAAATATATTTTATTGATTTTTTTCACAGAGAGGAAGGGAGAGTGATAGAGAGTAAGAAATAGTGATGAGAGAGAAACATTGATCAGCTATCTCTTGCACACCTCCTACTCAAGATGTGGCCGAAACCAAGGTACATGCCCTTGACCAGAAATGAACCTGGGACCCTTCAGTCTGCAGGCCGATGCTCTATCCACTGAGCAAAACCGGCCAGGGCGAGGAGTTGATTCTTATTTTAATACTAGGGGCCCGGTGCACAAAAATTTGTGCACTCGGGGTGGAGGGAGTTCCTCAGCCCGGCCTGTGCCCTCTGACAGTCTGGGACCCCTCAGTGGATGTCCTATGATGGCCCCAGTCTGCCAGGCGTCTTTTGTGTATGTGTGTGTGTGTGTGTGTGTGGCTACTGGGGACCTGCCCCCAGCCGCATCTGAGGCTCGGAGCAGTCCTCCTGTGTGTGTCTACCTGCCGGGGGCCTGCCCCCAGACACACCTTGGAGGCTTGGAGCAGGCACCCCCTCTATGTTGATCTCTCAGACTCTTGCCCTCCCCTGCATGTTGTTCTCTTTTTTGAGCGTGGCCAGGGTTGGGTGCAGCCTGCCTCCCAAGCTTGCCTACTGCCCATCTTCCTCCAGCCACCAGAAAGCAGGGAAAACCCCCCTCGTGGTCAGGCCAGCCTTTTCCTGCTCCCTGA
>PVJC01044131.1:0-14230 GCA_004026665.1 Murina feae
ACGGTCAATTTGCATAGTACTCTTTTATCATATTAGATATATATATATATATTCTCTTCAAAGGGAAAAAATATATGTTCCTCAGGATTATGGTACTATTTGTAAACCTTATTGATTTCTAAATTTCAACCTTATGTGTTCTTATTGAAAATTTCTAGTTCATATTTTAAAGCATTGTATGGCAAGTACTAATATCTAAACACTAGAGACAAGGTGCACAAAAATGTGTGCACTCGGGAGGTCCCTCAGCCCGGCCTGTGCCCTCTCACGCAGTCTGGGACCCCTCTGGGGATGTCCACCTGCTGGCATGCCTGGCCAGCCTGGGTGAGGGGCTGATGGCTGTTTGCAAGCTGGCCAAGCCCCCCAGTGTGGACCCTCACCCCATTGGGGTGTGGCCAGCCTGGTTGATGGGCTGAGGTCTGTTTTCAGGCTGCCCACAGCCCCTTCAGGTTTTGGGTCCCTACTAGGGTACCTGGGCAGCCTGGGTGAGGGGCTGATGGCTGTTTTCAGGCTGGCCAAGCCCCCCAGTGGGGTTCCTCACTCCATTGGGGTGTAGCCAGCCTGGGTGCGGGCCTGAGGGATGTTTTCAGGCTTTCAGGCTACCCACAGCTCCCATTGACTCAACATCCCAGCAAGGCTGGCTAGAAGCAGATTTCTAGGGTTTATTTGTCTTCCATAATTGATACACTGTTCCTTTAAGCCAAGGCCTAGGCAGGTAACGAAGCCTCCTGTTGGCTTCAGCTCCATGGCTTCTATAATTGAAAGAATGTTGCCTTAGTAGACTGTAGGCAGGCAGTTTCCTCCATCGCTGGTGCAACGGAAGCCTGCTGTTTGCTTCAGCTCTGGGACTTCTATAATTGAGACAATGTTATAACAATGTTGCCTGGAGCTGGGAGAAGCCCAGCTGGCTGGCAGACAGTTTACTCCTGGTGCAATGGAAGCCTCCTGCTTATTCCTGCTATACGACTGCCGGCCTCCATCTTAGCTGGGTTAATTTGCATATAGCTGCTCTGATTGGCTGGTGGGTGTGGCTTAGGCATCCCATAGAAATGGTTAATTTTAATATTACTCTTTTATTAGATTAGATTAATATAGCTAAAATAACATATCCTATACAAAGGTAAGCAGTTTGTATTTGGTTATATCCCCAACTCTCAAGTAAATGATGTGTTGAACAAATGTGGGCTTTTTAAATTTTATTTGTTTTTAATAGATTTTTAAAAATCCTTACTTAAGGATATGTTTTTTATTGGGGTTTTGTTGTTGTTGTTTAGAGAGAGAAAAAGGGAGAGAGAGAAAAACCTCAATGTAAAAGAGAAATATCTATCTATTGCCTCCCGTAAGCACTCCGATCAGGGATTGAACCCCCAACCTAGTTATGTGCCCTGATTAGGAATCAAACCTACAACCTATCTACAACATTTTTGGTGCACGGAAGGATGCGCCAACCAACTGAGCAACCCAGCCAGGGCAAATGCGGGCTTTTTTAAAAATACAAGTAAATTAAAAGGATGTTTTGAAGATCTAAGAGTACAAAATTTCAGAACTGCTAACAAAAAAAATAAAAGAGAAAGAAATGCAAACTAATGCCTAGATATTAAACTATGAGTTGCATTTTAGGAGGATGTAACTCACTGTTAGAATTAAATGAAAATTTTGTATATAACTGCTTAGTCAAATATATTTACATCTGTATGTGCTCGGGTCATATAAATTTTTTTAATCTTGTGTGTGATTTACATCACAAAAATAAACAAATGGAATCTTAATATGTAGGTTCTTCAAGATGTGACAACTTAGTCCTGGCTGGTTTTTCAATGATTAGAGTGTTGGGCTACAGACTAAAGGGTCATGGTTTTGATTCCAGTCAAGGGCATGTACTTTGGTTGAAGTCTAGATCCCTGGACCCAGTTGGGTGGGGGTGGGAGGCAACCAGTCGATGTGTCTCTCTCAAATAGATGTTTCTATCTCTACCTCTCTCCCTCCATTCCATTCCAAATAAATAAATAAATAAATAAATAAATGGGAAAAATATCCTCAGGTGAGGATTAAAAAACAAAAAAGTGACAATTTAGAAGTTCAATAAATTTTTTTTGCAAGAATATGCAAAATTTCAACTACACTTCAGAAAAAAAATGTGCTTAAGACAAATAAAAACCATCTTATTTAACTCTTGGATAAGGAATATTGCCAAAATGTTTGCAGGATTGAAGGGTTTTCTATTTCTATTCTGTGCTGACTCTAAGTCTGAAATTACATGATAACCACAGGCAGGGAAGAATTTAAAAAATGTATATGCACATCTAGATGATCCTCAACCTACTTAATGTAAAGACATATTAGCTGATCCTTCACATATTCATTTAATAAACAATGATTGAGCTTCTAAAATGTTTAGTAAAACACTGAACAAGGTATTTCAGGGTATATAATACATTACCACACATAATCCCAGGCTTTAAAAATGTGATTCCCAGCCGATGTGGTTCAGTGGTTGAGCATCGACCTGTGAACCAGAAGGTCATGCTCCAGTTGTGGGCTTGGTCCCCAGTGTGGGGCGTGCAGGAGGCAGCCAATCAGTGATTCTCATCATTGATATTTCTATCTTTTTCTCCTTCTCTCTTCCTCTAAAAGAAAAAGAGGAAAAAAAGAAACAAAAAAAGAAAAAGAAAAAGAATGTGATATCTAGGCTGAGAAATATTATAAAATATGTATCCAAATATCTATAGTACAGTACAAGGTGTTAAGTGCCATGAGAAAGGTATGTTTAAATTATAGAGTATTTCAAAGTTTGGTGAGATTGCTTTCAAGTAAGTGTATCAAATATCTGAGCACCAAGAATCCTGGGTACCTAGTCCTGATGTAATAGAAACCTAATGTGTTTTATTTGAAAAGTAGCAATTTCTCCCTTGTTCCTAGTCCCCAGCTGAAAACTAAATATTTTCTAAATATGCTTCTATCTAATAAAAGAGTAATATGCAAATTGACCATCACAAGATGGCTTCCCCCATGTGGTCAAAGATGGCCACCACAAGATGGCCAGCAAGGGAGGGCAGTTGGGAGGGACCCAGGCCTGCAGGGGAGGGAAGTTGGGGGGGACCATCCTGGCATGGGGAGGGCAGTTAGGGGCAATCAGGCTGGCACAGGAGCAGTTAGGCATTGATCAGGCTGGCAGGGGAGTGGTTAGGGGCAATTGGCAGGTGAGAGGTTGGGAGCCAGCAGTCCTGGATTGTGAAAGGGATGTCCAACTGCCCGTTTAGGCCTGATCCTCAAGGGGTCCCAGTTTGGAAAGGGTGCAGGTTGGTCTGAGGGACACCACCACTATCCCTCACCCCCACTCCATGCACAAATTTCATGCATCGGGCCTCTAGTCTTTAATATATAAGTAACAATACATGGTTTTTTAACTGTATTCATTGTGGTGATTTTAGCTGCTGAAACAAATAAAGCCCAAACAGTCATGCTTTAACCCATGGCAGTGTGTTTCTCATTCATGGGAAGCACAGAAAGAATCTTCCTGATCAGTGGAAGCCTCTTCTCCAAATGGCAGTTCAGATATTCAGCTGCCTTTCATTTGCAGCGCTGCTATTTTTAACATATTTCTCCCAAAGTCATGCTGGTAGTTAGGTCCACTGATGGCAGGTTCTTATGAGCCAGGCTGCAAGAGTCATCGTTGGTACACTCGCTAAACTTCAGTCACATGATAACACCGAATTGTAAGAGAGACTGGGAAATGCACAGCAAGTCGTCTGTGCCGCTGTTGTGACGAGCATGTATGGGTCCAATAAAAGCATACTTGTTAAGATTCCAATCTTCCTTGACAGCACATGCTTTTTATAAAACGGAGTTTTTTATTATGGAAATATCTATTGTTATCCCACGTCCCAAACTACTCTAGGGAAGAGCAGTGCCATAGAAGCATTGCCACTGTGAATATAGCCCTTAGTTTTCTGAACTCCATGCCTGTATATGTAGTAAAGATGCTCTATTCTCCCTCATTCTTCAATGTCACCAGCATCTTCACCAGTCAATCACTCAAACACTTAGTGAGTCCCTGTGTGCTGACTTAACACTTTTGGGACAGAAGTTGCAAAGACCTCTAACAGCTCTTCACGAATCTCATTCATTAGTTGTCATCTAGGTAAATTGAATTTGAATCTAATGCTGCTGATCTTTAAAATCCAAACACATTTTAGTCGCTCTTCTGAAAAGTCACTCTTCCAGTTGCTAAACCAAGTTAATTGGCAATAACATCCACCTCCAGGACCTTAACTTGCAAAATTTTAAACATAATTTCAAAAGTTAATGCTTGTTTTTATTTTAGACTAGAAGCCCAGTGCACAAAAATTTGAGGGGTGTCCCTCAGCCCGGCCTGTGCCCTCTAGCAATCTGGGACCCTTCTAGCTCCCCGGGGGATCAGGCCTAAGCTGGCAGCCAGACATCCCTCTTGTAGCCCAGGGGCCCTTCAGGGATGTCTACTTGACAGCAGGAAGCAGGCCTAAGCTGCATTTGGACATCCTTAGCTCTGCTGAGGAGGCGGGAGAGGCCATGACTGCTGTGCTGGCAGCTGGCAGCCTGGCTTGTGGCTGAGCAGAGCTCCCCCTGGGGGAGCACACTGACTACCAGGGGGAAGCTTCTGCACTGAGCATCTGCCCCCTGGTGGTCAGTGTGTGTCATAGTGACCAGTCATTCCCAGTCATTCTGTTGTCAGGGTCAATTTGCATATTATCCTTTTATTATATAGGATAGAGGACTGGTGCATGGGTGGGGGCCAGCTGGTTTGTCCTGAAGGGTGTCCCGGACCAGGTTGGGGGTCCCGCTGGGATTCCTGGCCAGCCTGGGTGAGGAGCTGATGGCTGTTTGCAGGCTGGCCACATCTCCTTCAGGGAGGGGGTCCCTGCTGGGGTACATGGCTATCCTGGGTGAGTGGCTGATAGCTGTTTGCAGTGAGGCTGGATGGAATTTATTTAACTTCTAAAGTTGAAACTTTGTTGCTTTAATCGGAGCCCAGGTCGGGTTGCCCCTGACAACCTAAACTCCCAGCACTTCCCTGAGCCCAAGGCTGGAAGCAGGTCTCTGGGGTTTATTTATCTTCTATAATTGAAACTTTGTTGCCTGGAGTGGAGGCCACAGCGGCCTAGGCAGACAGGAACCTTAGCTTCCTGCATCACCAGGGCAAGCCTCCTGCTTGTTCCAGCTCTGTGGCTGCCGGCCGCCATCTTGGCTGGGTTAATTTGCATATAGTCACTCTGATTGGCAGGTGGGCATGGCTTGGTTGGTGGGAGTGGCTTTGGTGTAACAGAGTGCAGGTCAATTTGCATATTACTCTTCTATTAGATTAGATTCATTGACTGCTTTGTCACTGGGATAAGATTTAGAGCCAAAATCTTTTTAGTAATAATGAATGATCTTTCCAAAAATTGTTCTAAGGATTTTATATGCATTACCTCATTTATAGGTAATGCTCAATTTAATCTGTACACCAACTCTAAAAGTAAATACCATTATTAATTCACAAAGGAATGGGGAACAGTGAATATAAGTAATTTATCTAAAGTCACATTGCTAGTATGGATAGTCTGGGATTGAAAACTCAGCATTTCTATTCTATAATCTATGTCCTCACTCACTGCATCACACTACTATTGAGCACATAAGCAGCTACTAACCATAAACACTAGCAGTGGGCCTTGGCATAGGGTACAGTACATCCCACTGAAGAGAAGGACACCAAGTTTATAATATAGCCACAACTTTAGACACCTAGCAGGAGTTTCCAGTCTGGTTTCACATTAAAATAACCCGAGGACCTTTTAAAACATTCCGATATCCCAGCTGTACCACAAAAAATGAAATCATATCTAAGAGTGAAGTCCACAGAAGTGTTTTTGAAAAGTCCCTCAGGTAATTGTAATGAGACACTATTGCATTGGATAGTTAAAGACATATATTTACTTAAAATTTAAAAACATACATATGTTTTTGCAGATGCTCTTCTTTTGTTTTGCTATAAGAGAATGAAAGTAAGTTTATTAAATATTCCACATATAGTTTGTGGAGTATGATGAGGTGAACTGAATTTAAATGATACTTAGTACCAATAAATACAATTATAACTTATTCAATGTTTTGTCACTTTATTAAATGGGATTTGGTGATAATGATCTGAAAAACTGTTTAGAGTAGCAATTAATTAGTATGATGAGAGTGATGGATATGTTAATTAACATGTGATAATCATTTCACAATATATTTGTGTATCAAATCATCACTTTCTACACCTTAAATATACAAATTCCATTTGTCAATTACATGTCAATAAAATTGGGAGAATATGACTGTGATGACTATTGGGTCATTCAGAAGTCATTCTATCCTGATTTCTGATTCTGGACATTTTCCCTTTATTCAAAAGTAAATGGTGATTATTTTAAAATGTACTTATGCCTTCTGGATGAAATGCCAAATTTCTCCACATTCCCTTCTTGGATCCAATCCATCTGAGTAGCCAGGGTCCTTCATCTATACGTGACACTTTTAAAGCTTTGTATGAAACATCTGTTTTCCATTTTTAAAATGTCGACTTGTCCATCTTGAACGGGCATTGGGTAAAGCAGACAAATCCTGCTTTGTCTAAAGAGCCCATCTTGATTGTTATGCCAAAACCATATTCGCTCCATTAATCAGCTCCCCTAACAACTCGTCAGCAAGTGCAGTGGGCAGTGGGTCATTCTCTGGTGCTACTTCCCCGTTAACCACTCAAAAGAACACTGCGTAGTGGGCAATAAAATGTGCTTTCTCTCCGAAGCTACATCTTGTTTTGCTAAAAGTTAAATATTTCAGTCACAAAAGAGGTCCAGGGAGACTTAAAAATAATGGGCATTGATCCTCTCATGCCCCTTTCCCTGCAGAATCACTGCTCTTTTCTCAACTCAGCTGACTGCCTTCTGCATTTCCTATCCAAGGGTCAAGCACAGGAGTGGCAACCCCAAGGAATCTTGTAGCAGAAGAGATTTCCATAGAATTATATTTGGAATACTAGACCCTCAACTCAACTCTAAGCCTCTGCTTACCTTCATCCCACCCTTAGGTTATGGAGCCTCGGACAATGGGGATGAATTAAAGTAGAATTTCAGTGTTGCCCAGACACTCCACCCAGTGGTAAAAATTTTTCTTCACCAAGCACAAGTCTGCGGCTCTGCCTTGCTGAGATGTAGGTGAAAAGAGTGTGGGAAGGCACATCTCTAGCAGGAACTGGTATAAAATGCCCATGGAAACCAGGAGTGGTGGCCCCAGCCCCGCTTCCAGGGTTCTCATTTCTTTATGGGTTCTGCTTACATCATATGACAATGTGGGCCTTGGTCATTTCCTAAATTCCCAGCTCCCTAAAACTGGGAAGATTTATGAATGGCCAGCCCTCTCTGCCAACAACTCACATGTACAATCTGGCCTTTAGTGAACAACAGTGGCTTCATGATTTTTGTAGCTTGCCTCCCTCCCCCACCCCCACTCCAACCTGATCAGTCCTGCCTTTCTGGTTGGCCTTCAGCATGATCTCGTTAAGGCTAAGTGACCCGGGCCTGACTTTAGCAGCTCCAGCACTTGGTATGCTGCTACTGTTTCCTCTCCCAAGACATCTGCTTCAGCACTGCTTCAGATAATGCGTCATTATGCCCTGGAATTATTTCTTACCACTTTGTGCACCTCTGTATGTTGTTCACTTTGAAGTTAATGTGAGTTTTATGTGATGATATGAAATATACATCAGAATGTACTGAAAAATTATGGCCCACTGAATAAAAGAAAATTAGAAAATTCCCCTTTACATTTGTTAAATTTGAAATAGCAGAACTCTAGTCTCCCTTTAATGGAGGCAGTTTGTCTGGAGATTAAAGAGAGAAAAAAAGAATATTTTTGTTTACTAATGCAGATCAGAGCTTTAAGGAGGATAAAGGAATGTTCATGCCATTGAGTAAGTGATGGACTTATTCAGTGTTTATGGCTCTTCAAAATCCCTGATAAAATTCCGGAAATACCCACATAGCAAATACTTAAGTTATTAGAAAAAAATCTGTTTCACATTCTATGATTTGACTTTGAGTGTGTATCAGTTTCTAAACCACCAGGTTATATAGAGGGTGTGTGCATAGTTCTTAGGTTTATAAATATTTGACAATGTGTAAATATTTAGATTTAATAATAATTAATATCTGAGTGTACTAACTATATATAATGTAGTGGGCTAAACACATGGCATAGGTGTTATCATTAAATTCATGCAACACCATGCTATGAGTAAATGATATCATGTTTTTTACATGTTGCAGATGAGGAAACTAAGGAATAGAGAGAATAAGTAACTAACTTGCTCAAAGGTCACAGAATCAGCAGTGGAACAGGCTCCAACCCTGACAGGGTGCAGCCAGAACACATGTTGTTCACCGTATACAGTGGAAATCAGGTTTTTAGAAGTCTGGGAAAGCCAAAAACCCATTCTAGGATCCAGCAGTATTTCAGAATAGCAGTTTGAAGGGGACTGTTTGTTCAGGCTTTCTTCACTTGTTTCTACTCTGCACCCAACTCTGTCAGCTCCCCAAGTCCTCTGAGACATTGAACCATTTAATTTACCTTCATAAAGCAGGTTACTCATGAGTGTAGGTGAGCACAGGAGGTTTGTCTCGGTGCAGTGGCTGATGCAATGCTGTGAGCGCACTCCAGCAGTTCAGATCTTTCTGACAAACCAGGAAGATGGCAACGCCAGCCTGAGCCCCTCCCAGAGCCACCTACACAGTACCCTGACCTTTATGCTCATTGGCTCCCTAAGAAGACCTGGTGTTCCATGATTGGCTACCTCCGCTAATATATACCGCTGTATTTCCTCAATAAAATTAGACCTGCGTCACAGAACCTGGTCTCCAGAGTCGTGCATGCAAGCATCCTAGCGCTAGGGGCTCCGTCGTCCTCACCCCTGGGAAATCCCCTGCTTCACATGAGACAGAAGGAAAAATGAGAAAAATCTATCTGAGCTCATGCTTCCTTGCTACGCCAACTTTCAACAGATTTACAAAGTACAGCTATTGAAGTTTATGTGAAAACATTGCTACATGCCAGAGGATATTTGCCACTAAAGAGCTACCAATCTATGAGTTCTGAAATATCTTTGTCTACAAAATTGAGAATAATTACTAATTACCTGTATTTGACCATTTGTCCTTTATTCTGCTCATTTAAACACTTAAAGTGCCAACTTCAAGACTAATATGTTGATTATAGTTCTTCCTAAATTTTCAAAACTCACAAATAATAATCAAATAGTACTATTTAAC
Source organism: Murina feae (assembly GCA_004026665.1). Classification (NCBI taxonomy): domain Eukaryota; kingdom Metazoa; phylum Chordata; class Mammalia; order Chiroptera; family Vespertilionidae; genus Murina; species Murina feae. Next base: position 9,327 of record PVJC01044131.1, read on the forward strand.
ACCACCCCCCGCTGCAAAGTTATTTTTAAAATTTTGATGGAATTTTTTAAATATTTAAAAATTATAGTCAAATATCTTTTGTTGATTCCTAATTAAACTAATATTTTAGTAATGACATGTGCAATAATCACTCAGTAGGAAATCTCTTCTACTTTACCTATGATCCCCCTTACGATTTCTATTCACTACAGGGTACAAGCCTAGCTGACTTGATATTTTCTGTTCTTGGAGAAAAAAATGTATAAAAGAAATCTTCCAATTCATTTTCTCTTTAAACTGGTTCTGCTCCACCTATGATAATATATTTAGTGCAATAATTCTTCATTAGAAGGTGACATCTACTTGAAAGGGTCTCTTGTTAGCTGAGTGTTTGTTTTATTGAATTATTGGCCCTAATTTCTCAGTGGTGAGAAAAGAGAGAAAGGAAGGGGGCAAATGAAGGTAGAATTCAACTTGAGACTGAGCAAGAAGACAATAAAGACATCAGGAAAATGTCAAGAGAGCTTTCAGATTTCAAGTTCTAAACCAGTACTCCCGTAAAGTATTAAACCTCAGTCATAAACCACTCATGATATTCTCCATCATCTGTAACTTTGAGAAAGTGCAAACAAAGATGGCAAAGATGATACATGTCAAAGGTGACTTTGAATCATCTACTACATGCAATAGATGTTCAGAATGGATATGAGCTGAGACCTTAACAAATCCCCACATTCGTGACTACCGCCAGGTTCTAGTTTCCCCATCAAATGCTTTAAAGGATACATTTTATTGAAAATGTTGAGTTACCTCTTTGATTCAGTTTGGAGTTTTCATACTGAAACCATAAGAAAACCTGGTATCAAAGAAGCTAAAAAAAAAAAAAAAAAAAAAAGAAAGAAAGAAACTTAATTTGCTCATGAGGCTATAAAGTCCAGAGCTGTCTTCAGCAGCTTGACTGAAGTGATCAGGACCTAAGTATTATTTCTGCCTTTCTCTCTGCTCCATTCCCATCCCACATCCTACGTCTGTCCCACACCCCGTCAGTGCTGGAGTAGGCAGAGAGGTGAGGACATTCGTAGGAGACTCTAAGAGAACCTCAGCTCTATTTTTTTTCTCAGTTGAAATCTCAGGGGATGGGGTGAGAAGTTGCTCCAGAAAATAAATCAGAGGTTTTCAGATGTAATAAAAGCCGCTAGGAGGCTGGGTGAGCAGAAAGAGTTCAAATTGTGACCTCTCAGCAGAGGAGACAGTGAATTACCAGAGCCCAGGGAGGAAGATGCCAGCACCCAGAGACCTGGCTTGATGAGGACTACGAGACAATGCAGAACCCAGAAGGAGCCCCACTGCCCCTGCAGGGATACTATGGAAGCTTCTTGTCAACCAGCAGAAGCCAAGAGAGCAGGAGGAGGAGGAAGCACAGCAAGGTGAAACTCTAAAAGCTGGAGCGTTTAATAAAAAGCGACCTCGTCAACCTGCATGTCTCTGTGTAAACTGTCAGTAACAGAATTGCTTCTAGTAGACAACATTATGATGTTTTCCTTATTTTAAAACTTCATTTCAGTCAATTAACAAGTATGGATTTGATCCTGTTGAAAGCAGCTTTGTCTAAATACATGTCCTCAAAAGAAGTTACCTGTTCCTCCAGATCACTATTCCAAATGTATCCTCTTAACCTCGCCCTGTTTCTGAAGGTTCTTAGTAGCATATCCAATCAGAACTAGTTTGGAAGAGCCTCAACCAAACCACTGCTTGAATGCTCTGACTTACTCCTCTAGTTCAGACTTACCCACGCAGGATTCCATATCTGGAAGCTTTAGCTGCCAGTCCAGATTTCTTGGCCTCCTTTGACTTCATAGTGTGTAAGGCATTCTCCTGTCTCTGCCTCATCACAGTCTTTCATTATCAGATTCAAAGAGAACAATGCTACTGTCATCATCACTATGTACACAACTCCATTTCCATTGGTATCTTCTACAACATCAGCCAGGCTATACATGCCTAAAGCCTTCTTCATTCTAAGCATGCTGGCTTCCATCTTTTCTCAAGACACATTGTGATTATATTCACACAGGGCATAATACAAGTCAGCAAGCGGTGAGCAGAGGAGTGCTTCAAGTGTGCCATATCAGCTTGTGACACTGTCCTCAACATCTATTGTTCCCTCTTGAGATGTTTTGTTCCATGTATCTATCATCCTCCAGACTATTTTTGAGGCCCTGAATGTCCATGAAAGAACTTTGGATTTCTGAAGCCTATGGTGGGTGGGGGGGGGGAGGAATTAAGCTGGTTTGGGGCTCTTTTTGTTTGGAGGATTAATTGGTCTTTTTATTTATTCTAATTAGTGTGCTTAGCTTCCCCTCCTCCCCCATTGCTTAGTAGAATTGAGGATTCAAAAGCAGATTCCATTTAGTTTTAAAAAATTAAAAACACTGCTATGTTTCTGCACTTGTGTTATGACTCTGCTGTCAAACTCACTGCAGTTGGAATCAGTGCTCTGCCACTTGTTAGCTGTTTAACCTTGGGTTCTTGTAGCTCAGTTTCCTCATCTTCAGATAGATGTAAAGATACTGCTTTTCTCACAAATGTGTTGCATTAAATGAGATAACTCAATGTAAATGCTTTAGCTTAGTGTTATGCACATAGGACGCACTTAACAAAAGCTCTCTATGTTTAATAATTTCCAAGAATAGCTGAGTTAAATGAGAATTAATTACCATGTGATGACCTGAGTAGGAATTTTTAGGGTACATGGAAAGGATAAATAACTCAGAATTGCTGGGCTCATGAAAGAAAATGTCTTTTGAACTGAAGGTAAATAAGATGAAAGGGTGAATCAGACAGGAGAAGAATAAAGATCACTCCAAGAGAAAAACAACAGAACAAGAAAAGAAACAGGAAAGGTGTGGAGGTGGTGGCATTGTAACAATTGATTGTTCCTACTGGTTTGAGTGCCACTGCATATGGTAAATGGAAGATTAACCTGGAAAAATGTGCAAGAAAGAGTAAAGGGACATCAGTTATGAGGACAGACCAGGAAATAATAAGAACCTGAAATAGTATAGCAACTAACAAAATAGTTGGAGGAGAGAGGTGAGGTTGTCTGGGCGGGATCACACATCTGAAATATATTTAAGAAGTACTGCTGATAGATTTTAGGAACTGATGAGATGTGCAAGGATGTAGTACAGGGGCAATACAGGAGAAAGAGAGGGAAGGATTAAGAAATGTTCTTGGTTTCTAGCCTGCTGAATAACTAGATTACCCACCTGGGCTCCAAAATGAGGAACACGGGAGAAGGAACCAATTTAAAAGTTACCCCAGTTGGTGGGAATTCTATTTTCAGATACTACGTAACATTCTCCATAACCTTCTTAACTCCAGTAGCATAAGGCTCACGTCCAGTTCACTGAATGCACCATATTCTCTTCCTTTTGCTGTAGCCCTGCTCTCTTTGTACATTGCATTCCTTCTTCCTGTAACATTCCTCACCTTCCAGGAAGCTGCCACTCTCTTGACCTTTTCTCTTAGTTTAAATCCAGATCCTTCTCTGAGGTTTCTACCTTAACCCAAAAAGTGGGAAAGGTGTCTCTTCTGTGTGTTCCTATATGTGCTTATTCCTCTACACAAGTGACAACAATGAATTGTAATGATCTCTTCCACTATTTTTCTTGTGAAACTGAGAGCTTCTCAAAGATTTTATTTTGTTTATCACTTATACATCCATCATATAGAAGTGGCCAACTAGCATTTGTTAAATAGAGAAATAATTACGCAATCATGTGGAACATGGTTATAACATAGACCAGTGATTTTCAACCTTTTTCATCTCATGGCACACATAAACTAATTACTAAAATTCTGCAGTGCATCAAAAATATATAATTTTGCCTACCTGACAGAAATATAGGTATAATTTTGATTCATTCACACAAGAAAACTATTATTGTGTTGGCTGTTGTCTTTTTTTATTTGACAACTTAAGGGAAAAGAGGTCAGAGAACCAAGATGGCGGCATGAGGTATATACCTAAATGCGCAGCCGCCACAACTATATTTTTAAATACAACTATACAGATAAACGGCCATCCTCCAGAACCAAGGGAGGGGAGGCTTTGCAACCAGAAGGCAAGAGAAGGAGTGCTTTGAGACTGAGTGGAAGCTCCCTGCGCCAAAACTGAAAGGTACCCAGGGACGCACGGAATGGAGGCGGCGGCGCAAAGGCGCGGCGGCACGGGTGAAGGGGAGCGGCGGCTGCGCTCGGTCGGGTTCGCGGCTAGAGAGGAGATTGTGGACTCCTGGGATCGCAAAGAGTGCGGCGTGGGCTGCAGGGCAGCGGGGCTGAAGACTAGAGATTTTCGGCCAGTGCTGTTCGCAGGAGTCACTGGCGCGGAGATTTGGGGACTGAGAGGCGCGTGCAGACTCAGCCGCGGAAAAGCAGCCATTGTGGGTTGCTCCACCCTGTGACTCTGAGACCCCGCCCCACCCCACCTACAACCCCGCCCAAGCTGTGTGCCTGCCAGCCTTCAGCATAAATCAACCTGCAGCCGGGGCAGAACTCCAAAAGATCCAAACCCCAAACAACAAGGAGAAAAGCCCGCAGATCATTTCCTCCCAGTGATACCTCCCAGTGATAACTACAAGACTGTTTACCCAGCCTTCAAAGGCATACAACAAGAGTAGCCACCCCAGGTGATTGGGGAGGCTGAATCACTGGGCCCTATAGGACACCTAACACAGAAAGCCAAAATGCGGAGACTAAGAAACAAATCACAAAAGACAGAAATGGAGGAATGCAAACGACTGGATATAGAGTTCAAAACCACGGTTATAAGACTTTTCAAGAATATTCTAGAGACTGCCGATAAATTTAGTGAGACCCTCGAGCATATGAAAAAGAACCAGCTAGAAATTAAGCATACACTG